>CM033642.1:89917534-90008486 GCA_019512145.1 Engystomops pustulosus | reverse complement strand
GTTACATCCCGTATGCCGGTTGTGAAATAGCAGAGATGTAGTAGGAGAGGTGACATTGGGGGTCAGTCTCACTCTCTGCAATGGTATATATCTGTTATTTGCCCTAGTATTGCATGTGTCTGTTTCTCTCTGTAACATTTAACCCTTTTCTGTCCTACCTGATTTAATGTTCATCTATGCCCCTCAATGAGTTTGTTTTTCTCTGTTCAGAACTTGATCCACATGCGTTAAGTCTCCTAGATTAATTGTTTTATAAGCTAAATGAGGGCCTGGTCTCTTGTCTTCTCTGGGTATAAATTTAGTGATAGTATAGGATGCTTGCATTCTTTGTTTCAGCTAGTCCCACCTGCCCTCAGCTAGTCCCACCTGCCCTCAGCTAGGCCACCACTTGAAAAAGTTCACTCTGTTTGTAATAACTCTATATAATATGAGTTTCACTTTTTTAAAATGAGTTCCTGAAAAAATTACTTTTGAATATATTAGTTAATTTACTAATTTTTTCCTATCTATCTATAGACCTGTATTGACGCCGTGGATGCCAAAATAACCCTCATTTGACACGCTACTGCTAGATCATGACTTCCGTCTGCGTCATTTCGATCATGGGATGTGTGTGACAGGAGGGTTTAACTCACCTCTGGGATGATGTATACAGAAATTTAGTTTAGATAGACCTATAGCAAATCTGAATTCAGGGAAGCACACTGCCTGCATCTAAATAGATAGCACTGTGATCTGAGACTCCAGATGTGGATGCTACAGTCATGGCCATAAGTCTTGAGAATGATACAAATGTTAAGTTTTACAAAGTCTACTGCATCAGGTAAAATTTACAATTTGCATATACTGAAGAATGTTATAAAGAGTGATCAGCTTAACAGCAATTAATTGCAAAGTCAATATTTGCCTAGAAAATGTACTTTTTCCCCCAAAACACATTTCAACTTCATTGCAGGCCTGCCTTAAAAGGAGCAGCTAGCATCGTTTCAGTGATTGATCTCCAGCCCTGTCCTCATCAAGACCCACACCTGTGTTACTGGAGCAATCTGTCATGATTAAGTAACAATCACACCACTGGACACTTTAAAAGGAGGCTGGTGCTTGGTTTTATTGTTTCTCTTCTGTTAACCATGGTTATCTCTAAAGAAACATGTGCAGTCATCATTGCACTGCACAAAACTGGCCTAACAGGGAAGAGTATCGCAGCTAGAAATCAACAGTCAACAATCTATCGCATCATCAAGGAATTCAAGGAGAGAGGTTCCATTGTTGCCAAAAAGGCTCCAGGGTTCCCAAGAAGGACCAGCAAGCGCCAGGACCATCTCTTAAAAGAATATGCCAGGGAGAATTGCAGAGGTCCTGAAGAAGAAGGGTCAACACTGCAAATATTGACTTGCTGCATCAACTCATTCTAACTGTCAATAAAAGCTTTTGTTACTCATAATATGATTGCACTTGTATTTCTGTATGTGATAAAAACATCTGACAAACACACATAAAAACCAGAGGGCAACAGATCATGTGAAAATATAACATTTGTAACAAGAAAACAAAGAGGGGAGGGTAAGCAAGTAGGTGTCACATCCAAAATATACTAATCAGATCCAGAGAAGAAAAACAGCGGATGTGTAGAAAATATCAATTTATTTATTCATAAACAAGACAATAAAAACATTTAAAAACCCAATGAAGGGAATGACAAACATAAAGGACTCTCCTCAATAAGGTATTCCTCACGTAAATGACAAAACAAAAATAGAAAAAATGAACAAGGCTGTCAATTAGATATATATATATACACATCATCCCAATAATGGGGTCCAAATAATGCTTAAGAAAAGATTATATACAAATAAAGTGCATCATCCCCTGAGGAAGCCCGCCAGATGGGCGATACACGTGGGGCATCCGTGGGCTCTCCCCCTCATACATTATACTAGGTAATATGACGCATTTACTTTCTGTTTTATTCACTTGAACCTACTCCCTTATGTTCTCTTGGCTGCTATTACTCTGCACACAGCACTTTATTTGTGCACTACCATCTTTGTGTTTTATATTACATTGTTGTAGTGAAACTGTCTGTGATTGAATCCACGATGCACTTTATTTGTATATAATCTTTTCTTAAGCATTATTTGGACCCCATTATTGGGATGATGTGTATATATATATCTAATTGACAGCCTTGTTCATTTTTTTCTATTTTTGTTTTGTCATTTACGTGAGGAATACCTTATTCAGGAGAGTCCTTTATGTTTGTCATTCCCTTTATTGGGTTTTTAAATGTTTTTATTGTCTTGTTTATGAATTAATAAATTGATATTTTCTACACATCCGCTGTTTTTCTTCTCTGGATCTGATTAATATAACATTTGTGTCATTCTCAAAACTTTTGACCATGACTGTACATTGAAACCAAAACTACAAACTTTGTTACTGACATACTGACTATACAAATTAAAATTTCCTAATTTTATAGTTTCCTAATCTTATATTTTGTAAAATAAGTTATATTTTAATCACAAAATAATTCACCCTACACATTCATTCTAACGTAACCTATTAGTGAATTAGAGATTCGTGTCACAATCTCAATACAATTATTTGTTGTATTTTGAGGAATACTCTCTTTGTATACTTTATTGAAGGCTCACATGCCTCTTGTAAACAAAACCTCCTGCGGACAGTCCTGTAAGTGTAAGGGGGCACAATAATTTATAAATACCAGGGTTTATAGATAGATATGCAACTCACATGCCTGTGGAAAATTAGCTTTAATCTCCCTTTGCAATGAGCCAGACTATTTCTGTGCAATCTTTGCACTTACATATACTCAACCCATTCTCTTTGCTCTTTAGTGACAGTGTCTATTCAGAAGATCACTAGAGCCAATGAGTCCAGAGAACATTGTTTTATAAAGTACTGAAATGATTCAGAACGGTGACAAAGGCATTTTTGAAACCAGCATTTCAGATGCTATTGGAACCAGTCGCAAGCTAAAAATGATATGACCTGGTGACAGGTTCAGTTAAAACAATGGGAGTCATTTATCATAGTTTTTTTGGGGGGGCAGTAAAAAGTCACTTTTTATTTTCTGCCTTTTTACCGCAAAAGTATTGAACTTTCCACACCACTCACAAATAGTTTTATGACTTTCTAAAAAAAAAATTGCAAAGTCAATTCACTTCACCCCATTCTCTCCTCCCTTTACTGACGTTGTCCATTCAGAAGATCACTGGAGCCATCAATAATAAAAAGTTCAGGAACCCTCTTAAGAAAGTGCAGAGAACTTGGAGCACCTGTGACACAATTGCAGATCAAGAGAGACCTATAGTTGATTTCCTAAGTCACACAAGTATTGCCATCATTCAAAGTATATATTCCTCCTCCCATGTCTTGCACTGTCAGCAGTATTCTAGGGGCAAAAGTGCTGACAGGCTGCCTTTAAAGTTGGAGATGAAATTAGAAGGTTACTTTGCAACAAACTTTAAATGTGCAATAACTTTTCTAATTAGCTTTGTTCTATGATGAAAACGTATGCATAGGAAATTAACATTGTTGCCTACAGCAACCGGCAGACCTTCAGACCTGCAAGACATCAATAGCTAGGAAATTGCTAACGAAAGATATCCAAATGTTTTGCTTTGCTTCGGTTATCTTTCAGGTTTGTTACTTAAATCATGAATAAGAAAATTAGGGGGGGGCATTAGGTCACATAGACATGATGCCTGTAGCCCATCTTAGCCAGGAAGCCTGCCCAGAAAGGAAGATACATATACAGAGTGGTGGATCAAAAGAATAGTAGGGTAAAGGAATTATATAAGTTCACACCTCACAAATAGTATGCACAGGTTTAACACTCTAGCAAGGATAAAGTGTGTTTCCTCTGCCCATGAGTAGCAAATGTTTATTGATTCAGACTTTGTCACCTTCCCATGTGCCTGTTGTGTGCCAACAAATAAGTGATAGACAATTAGCCCACCATTTCATACTGGTGTTTGGTATTGTTGGATTTGTACATGCTGGGGATATCTTCTCCATAGTCAACCCCTAGAAGATAGGGCATAATTTGGAAATATGTCCCCAGGCCCACACCTTGGTACAGGTGTTGCCATGCCCCTCTCACAAAGGATCCGGAATTAGGTAGAGATTTCTAAATCCATCCCTTCATTGTCAGTCTTCTGGAGGAGCCTTTCATTGGACAGGCAGGTCAAAAGTTTTATGTTGTAACCTCCCGGCCAGATTAGTCTGCTATTTCCATAGTAAGGGTATTTTTTATTCCCCTTTATTCGTATAACTGTTTGTGTGTGTATCATATGTACAGCATATAGTTTTGTAATCAAGGACTTCTGCACTGGGCCCTCATGGGGGGAGGGACCCACGTCTGTCACCATTGAATATCTTTCCCTTTTTCCTTCAGACAGTCGTGGGCCCCTTGTCATAAAGGGTAAGAGCTAGATAAGCTGTAAATACATTGGACATATGGGTTACTCACTGATATGTAGGTCAGTTCTTTTGCAGATGTCTCTGTATTTGGGTTATATGTAAAACCCACTATGGGTTTGCTGTGTTGCTAGAGTGAGTAAGCGAGGGTGAGCCCCACTCCATCCATATAGTCAAGGTTCTGGTCTGTCCTCATTACTCGGTCTACAGCTGTGCTGGCCTGATGGAAGGTGAGCAGGTTAGACACAGAGGAGTCACTCTGCACCTGGAAAAACAACCGTGAGTTTTGTTGCTGTGTAGTGTTCGGGATGCTGTGCAGTCTCTTTATAGTCAGGAGATCTTATTGTATAGTTAACCTCTACGCATACCAGGTCGTACTACTACATCTTGGTGCTGCAGGGGGTTTATGGAGAGAGCTTACGGACTGAGCTCTCTCCATACACAGTGGGTGTTAGCTGTATTATACATCTGCTTGTTACTGCCGCAGTCGGTGCTGGCACTGATCAAGGCAGTTAACCTGTTAAGTGCTCCAGTCGAACCCGACCATGACATCTAACTTATCATTCCATAGACGCCGCCATCAATACAGTATAATTGCAGTATATAGTATTAGCAAACAGACCCTGCAGGGTTAAAGTACCCTAGGGGTTCTGAAATAATGGTAAACTAAAAAAAAAAATAAAAAAAAATGAATATTTAAAAAATGGAAAGAAAATTAAGTTTAAATCCCCCTCTTTCCCCTAAAACAAATATAAAAAAATAAACTGTAAAAATAATAAAGATGATAGGTATCTCTTGGTCCCAAAATGCCCATTCTATCAAAATATTAAAAAGATTATTCCCAGCCGTGAACAGAAAATAGCCCAATTGTACGAAACTGCACTTTTTCGATCCATGAATATTTGAATAAAAATTGATCAAATAGTCATTTAAGTGCCAAATTTATATTTATAATTTAAGTTAATACACCAGCACATACCACAAAAAATGACACCTTACATAGGTCCGTACACCAAGGAGGCTGCAGCACGGGGCATTTCATTAGGGAGGAGGCTGCAGCACGGGGCATTTCATTAGGGAGGAGGCCGCAGCACGGGGCATTTCATTAGGGAGAAGGCTGCAGCACAGGGCTTTTCATTAGGAAGGAGGCTGCAGCACAGGGCATTACATTACTGGGGAGGCTTCTGCATGGGGCGTAATGTTATTTGGGGACCAATGCATTTTCCACCCTTGGCTTATACTTGAGCCAATAAATTTTCCCACTTTTTTGTGGTGTCAACTTATACTCGAGTCAGCTTATACTTGAGTACATATGGTATATTTTTAAAGTTGGGTTTGTTCGCTTTCACGAGGGGTGAATTTCAGATATGTAATAATGCATGTCGTTATGTATTCTTGAGTTTATCCTTAATCAATATGAAACATGAAAACGGTGTGTTAGATAATAAATCAAACCTCTGTGTGAAGGGTATTTTATCGATCCACAAAACATCAGTTTGCTTAGCGTCATAGGCAGAGTGAAGGTGCACAATAAATATAAAAGCCTTTCTTGTATAACATCAATATAAAGCCAACATACACCATCTACTGGGAATAATTGATTGTTCTTAAAATTTTCTTAAAATATAATAGAAAGAAATGAGTCTCCAAAATACATCAAAATAATTGTATCATCGGATACAGTTATAGTTTAAGTTCCTGTATCTCTAAATCTGGTCATACCTTAAACCCCTTACCGACATTTGACGTAATAGTACTGCATCGCGGGAGGTGCGTTCACGCAATTTGCAGTACTACTACGTCAAGCTTCTGGTGCCAGCTCCTGAACGGAGGCGGCGCCAGAAGCTGCGGGTGTCGGTTTTATATAATAGCCAACACCCGCCTCTAAGACCCATGACCGGTGTTAACCCCTAACAAGGGGCATTTCACAAGAATCAGAACCCCTACAGCGCTTACCGGGGGGGTACGCTGCTCCAATCGCAGCCGAGGGCCTGCCAGTGTCGGGGCTGCGTGATCCTCTTCCGGGAGCCGGGTCCTGCCTTCTGTATTACATCATCTTACGTCTGTATTACACTGTGTACTTTGTTGAGAAGCTTATGTCTGTGGTCACCTCCTCTAATCGGTCTCGTAACATACTCTATGCCCCTGAATCTGAACCCACTAGTGTCTCCCTTGTGAAAAGATGCAAAGTGTTTAGAAACGGCTGACAAATGTAATGAGGACAAATGGGAAATGTCAGTTGAATGCAGACATTTATCTGATTCTACACAATTTCTGGTGGCTACTTTCTATTTTGTAGCAATAACTCCTCTACTTTCTTGACATTCCTTTTTAGTCAAGGAAAATTGGATTGCACTGGTTGCACTGATACCAGAATTTTGAGGAGAATTTTTTTTTTTTTATCTGAATTCAGAGTTAAGGGTGTTGTCTGATGGCAGGCTAAGCAAAATCGCTTATGAGCTTTAGTTTTTTAATGTTAATATGTTAGAATAAAAATCTTAAATAAATGACTTATTTTGTGTCATACATTTTTTTTAAGTTTTAAAAAATGATAATGTAGTGATATATAGAGAGATCTCTGTGCATTGAGCTTGTGTCAGTGTAACTCTATGGAAACTCTAGTGAGATAAAATCCTCCCAGTGACAACCAGTAAGCCCATAGTCTAGTGTATAGAGGCTCTGTATCTCCATGGCATGGTAGAGAGTGGTGGTTGTGAGTTTAAATCCCTGGTCTAGGCAAGAATATATTCAATTGAATAACATTTAAATAGTTTAGAGCCTTGTTTCGGGGGAATCCCTGGAAGATGTAAAAACACCATACATGAACAGTTCATGATATTTCCCTGATGATGTGGTCCTTGCTCTGCCACTAACCCGACACATCTATTCGAAGGATATCCTGCCCAATGGGAGCCTGTAGAATGGCACAAGTCATTCAATACAGTAAATGATTGAAACCTAGTATTCGACCATTCTGAGTTTGAATGTATCAAACAAATACTTAAGTTCTGATACATTGTGCAACCCTAGTATCAACCAATATGGCATTTAGGATGGTTTGCCTATTTAATTTCTGTGGGTTGGTCCGTCATCTAACTGTGTTATGAAGGGTTCCCTGCAGAGATAAACTGCATGTATTGAGGTGCCTCTGTGCCACATGCAGTCTGTAAATCTCAGTGGAATTTACCAACTCCATTGGTCGTTAAAATCAAGTCTACATTAAAAAGATATTGCAAGCGATGCGTTCGAGGCATAAAGCTTGATCTTGTCACAGGTGTGTGGGTATATAAGATACCTGTACAGCATTGGAGTTGAAACAAGGGTTTTAAAGGGAGGGGTAACAGGGGTGACATCACTGCCTCTGACCATGTGACCAGACTCATTTACATGATAAAGAATAGATGATTTTACAATGATTAATGAATGAAATAACTAGATAAAGGCTGGGATGGGATCCTTGTGAGCTGCTCCAACTGGTAGAGGTGACAGGACAAGTGACACAGACCTGATGACAGGTGTCCTTTAAGTACTGATACATTGTGCAACCCTAGTATCAAACCCAATATGGCATTTAGATGGTTTGCCTATTAATTTCTGTGGGTTTGTCCTGTCAATCTAACTGTGTATATAAGGTTTCCCTGCAAGATAAACTGCATGTATGAGGAACCTCTGTGTCACAATGCCAGTCTTGTAAATCTCCCAGTGGAATTTACCAACTCTATTGTGTCTCTTAAAATCCAGTCTACATTAAAAATATATTGTAAAGCTATGCGTTTCGAGGCATAAAGCTTGTCTCTTTCACATGTGTGTGCGTATATAAGTACTGTACAGCATTTGGGAGTTGAACAAGGGTTCTTAAAAAATGTGACCTTTTTTATTAAAGCTTTCAAAATATCTTACTAGCAGGATTATTCTGACTAAAGCGGATGTGAACCGAAATGCTCTTATTTAAACCCAGACTTAAAAGGGTATTCCCATCTGGGCATTTAAATTTAATTCAATGGATCTTATTAAAAAAAATGTTCCTATGTGAAGATAATTTATCATAAATGTAGTCATATGGTCCCTGAGAAACCAGATAGCTTCCTTGGATATGACACCCTCACATTTTGGCAGCGGTGGCCAGACATGCGCTATTGAGTTCTCCCTGACCTCCTGGATTCAGCAATCATTACCACAGGAAGGCTGTGGGACATGCAGTAACTCCCGGACATTTCATATACAAAAACCTTTTTGTTTCTTTGTGCAATCACTCCAGTAGAGGTGGTCATATCCAGGGACACAGCCTTGTTTCTAAGGGACCATATCACTACATTTATGAGAAATTATCTTCACACAGGTAAAAAAATGTTATTGAAATCTAATTGAAGAAATGTTTATATATGGCAAATTAATGAATCTGGATGTGAATGCCCAGACTAGAATACCCCTTTAAGTCAGAAGCTCAGGTCTCCCGAACCTAGACTCCATTCATAAGTTCTGGTCCAGGTATATTTGTGCTCACCCCCTCTACTATTAACGCCCCTGATCAATGCCGACAGCTATCCCCAGTGTTAACTGTAACGCATGCGCCACATTCATTTAAATCCTGCCAGCATAACAAGTACAGTTTTGGCCAAAGTTTAATGTGTCGAACATAATGAAAGGACAGAAATGTCGATTATGGCAAGATTTTAGTATACCTAATGGAGAGTTTTGGAAAAACGTTTTATTTATATGCCAAATAATAATAATGTATATTTTAAAAAGGACAACTAAGATTGAAAATAATGTACTGAATCCCCTGGAAAACTTAAAATAAATACATTTTATTTAAAAAATGCTACTATTCACTAAGATTAAAGGGAACCCGTCACCACTATTTTCACAAATACAGGTAGTGGCAGGTTCCTATAGAGCTCTAGTAACTATCTGACCTCCTGCTTGTAGCTAAAAGTAGTTTCCCTCAGATCCCCATAAAATCAGAGTTATAATCTTGCCTGGTATCTATGCAGCTTTGGAGCGAGTCCACGGGGGGCGTGACCTAATGTCATTTGACCAGGGTGACATCATCAAAGGTCCTTGAGCTACTTAATATGAAAACTGTACCCCATGTACATATCTGACCGCATAAAATCACAGCAGCCTCCATGGACTTCTACTCCTCTCCATGCAGGCTGCTGTGATTTCATGTGATAAAATATGCTGTGATTTCATGACATATATGCTTAGTGTACAGTTCCTAATGCAACAAAAGCTATAGGACCTGTGATGATGTCACCCTGGTCACATGACATTATAGCAGCATACAGAGATAGGGATGGAGAGAAGCTGCTGGATTCAGCCTGAGGAGGCCACGCCCACCTGGACTCGCTGTAGCCATGCTTAGTTACCAGGTAAAACTATAAAGTTGAATATATGGGGATCTCAGGGGAATATTTTTTAGCTACAAGCAGGGTGTCAGATAGTTACTAGAGCTCTTTAGGAACCTGTCACTACCTGTATTTGTGAAAATAGTGGTGACGGGTTCCCTTTAAGCACCTGAAATCATGAATGTGTCGCTTCCCCTTTTAGGTCCGACAGAGTTCACCGTCTTTTTTGTGGTGCATCTTTAACATAGGGCGTGCAACACAATTTCAAGTTAAATATGGTGCTCAGTCTGAATCTGTTGGACCGTCCGATGTCCTGATTTGTTTTGCGTGGAAGCAACTGCAAGAGGGTCGCGTGGGACACAATCACAGCACACACACTTCTTAAATACCTGTGCAAGACATTATAGCCATGAAGAACGTGAACAGTCCAACTAAAGTGCATTGCAAAGCGGCACAAAGCCCTTAGTAAATGTGCCCCAGTGTCCTCACAGAAGTGGTAATATACGCAATTTCATGCTGATGTGCCCTCACTATCAGCTTCTGTAGTGTATAGCGGATGCTGATAAAATGCAGCATTTGGAGACGTCATTGTGTTTTATACATTTTGGCATTTCATCACGGCTAAGCTGGAAATAGTGATTGGGTAAAGGGCTTTGTGTATCAGACGGCTAAGCTGGAAATAGTGATTGGGTAAAGGGCTTTGTGTATCAGACTTTACTGAAGGAACTTTTAACATTTTCCCGTTCAGTCTAGAAGCTGCATTTAGCATCTGAAGACAATCTACCCTAGTCATTCTTTTTGTTTACCACCTTTCACACTAGCCCCTCCAATGTATACAAAAGTCTGAAAGCTTGTCCTTTATAGTATAAAAACAGTATAAAAAGTCTTTATGACATGGTTTTCTTACTTCTCAAAAACTGGAATACTGAAAAAAACTAATGCTCCACAAAAACGGCACGTACTAAAAGAATAATGCTGCGTGCTACTTATTCACTAAGATAAGCGCCTTAAATCATGATGTGATCGTCTTCCTCCCTGTTAGGTCACAGAGTTCACACCGTCGTCTTTTAATTATGTGGGCAAACAAAAAGATTCTATTAACCGAGGGCATAACAATCGACATGTATCAGTTAGAATTTGCTTAAGGCGATGCTCAGGTTCTGAATCTGGTGGCAGTCCATGGCCGCCCCCTGATTTGTATTTGTGCGTGGATAGCAATGGCAAGAGGGCTGCGTGGGACAACAATCACAGCTACAGCACCACTTCTTAATACCTGTGGCCAGACTTTATAGCCATGAAAGATCGTGAAACAGTCCAACTAAAGTGCCAATCTGCAAAGCGGCACAAAGCCCTTAGTAAATGTCCCCAGTGTCCTCACAATGGCAGGTAGTGTATATAATACGCATTGTCGTCTGATCGCTGCCTCACTATGCAATTTCTGTAGTGGTATTAGCGGATGCTTACTAACTGTGCCGCTAGATTGGTACGTCATTTTTGGTGATTTTATACAGTTTGGCACATTCTAGCACACGGCGACCTGGAAATATGATTGGGAAGGGCTATTGGTGTACAGACTTTATCTGAAGGTAACTTTTAACATTTTCCCTGCCAGTTCTAGTAAGCTGTTTGAGGCACTGATTGGTACAATCGACGACAATATCATGACCGTTTGTTCTCCACACATCTTTTGTCCACTTTCACACGCAGCCCCTCTCCAATGAGATACAAAAGAACTGAGCAGCTTGTCTTCTTTAGTATAAAACAGTATAAAAACAGTCTTTATGACATGGTTCTTTCTTACAGTCTAAGTCACTTCTCAAAAAACTTGAAATACTGAAAAAAACTAATGCTCCAACAAAAACGGGGACATAGATTATAGAAAAAAAAAAAAAAAAAAAAAAACAAATGAGTAAAAAATATGTACTAACAGTGACTCTCCATTTGACCCTCTCTATAAGGGTCATTTATCTTGTTTTTTTTTCTTTTCCTCTTATTGGTGCACTTGAATATCTGCACAAAAATTAGCAACTTTTTAATCTGCCCAGCAAAGTTTGCACAACCAAACACGTTTTTTCCAGATGTTGTGTGCAAATTTTTGCCCAACATATGTTGGGCTCAAATAAACTCAATCCCTAGCACCAGAAACAAAAGTAAGTAGTATGGTATGTGGTTGCACAAAGCACTCGTAATTTCTTGTGCATATTTTTTTGAAAAAGGTTGCAATAAACCCAAGATATATCACTGTCGAAGACAAATGAAACACGCCCAAAACCCAAAAGAAAAAATTAGATGCATAGCCCCAGAGTAAAAATGAATGACTGTGTTCTATTTTTCTTAATGTTGCAATAAACACATATTGTTAAAGAAACTTACAAATTAATCATCCCTGTGTATCCTAAGCACTGAGCCATGTTACCCTACTCCTCACTTTCCTGTGACTCTTGTGGTGAGCTTGTTTTAGGGTTTTATTTTTTTTTATTTCTAGATTTTGAGTTATATTGCTACAATATTGTGAAATAAATTACTGACATTCCTGCCGATTTTTCTTATTTTAAATAAGTGTTAAACAGTTTGTATTCCTTTCCACGTATAACTGTTAACATAGAGATCTATTACTTTCAGCATTGGGGCAGAAAAATAGGCAACAAAAAGCAACTTGACAGCCATTTAATTTCTTTTCTTTTTTTTTTGTCCCATTCCGCTCCATCTATGTCACCCCTTTTTCAACTGCAGACGCTTAGGCCCAGCGCCAAACAGCTCATTGAGAAGGACAAGGACAGCGCTTATCGCGCTGGGCCATGCTACTGAGTAGTCGCCCCTGTCTCTGTATGATAGCACAACATGGTACTATCACTACTATTTGACCAGAGTTCGCCTATTGAAACAATACCGGAGTTGTCAGTGCTAACCAGAGGCATACCGACATCAAGAAGAATGCCAAGAAACGACACTCGTTCACAGCCCTCAGTATGACGCACAAATCCTCCCATGCCATGAATAAACAGACATTCCATGGAAATTAGTGCTCCAGTATTGATCAGTTCTAGTGATCCCCGTGCTGCTGCCAGAATCGGAGAGCATATCAACTTATCATTCTTCATATGTTACCCAGTCCAACCCTCCCACCCCCCCTGCCAACATATCGTCGCCCCATTCAGCCAGCATCGCATACCAGTCTCCTATCATGTAACTGTTTATTATAAAGGAAGACTACATGAGGGCATAAGAATAATTTAGAAGCCCATTCAGATGAAATCTGGAGAAAATTATCCAGTATATGCTAACTATGACCATAGTATGTCTCCTGTGCTGTAATTTTCTTTTTTACATAATGCATACATGTATCCTTCATACATGTGCCCGTTATGGGAAATATCTTGAAATTGTTTTTTTTGGCATGTATGTTTCTACTAATATAAAATCCAATAAAGAAAATATTCTAATAATAACCTAGATCAAATTAAAATTTACTGTTGACATTCCTTGTTATTCATGGCTTTTGGAAGGTTAACTAGTCACATAAATTTATTTAAAAAATACTATATAAAGCTTATTAATGTCGGCATGTAGATGGACTTAATCCATTGATAGCCTATCTTTTTCCATTCACTCTCTAACGTCCTTGTCCTTAACAAGTACTAATTAACTCTTATCGCGATATAATTTTTCTTGTTATTAATTTTCAACAGTTTTATTCTCTAGGTCGTAATACTTGTTTTCTTGATTCCTGTAGGTCAGTGGAAGAGTAAGTACTGACAATATACAGTTTTTATCAGACAAGTATCTTTAAAAGTAATATTTTGTTGGGGTTAAATAAACCTAATTCAATTAGAATGGGCACATATGAGTTTAAGTTGTATATTTTACTGCTGATATGTCAATGTATTGTCTCGTTCATGAGAAGAACCATTTGTATCACAAACATTGAGCTTTTTTCAATACTGAGTTCTAAAACACACAGACTGGTTGTTATGTAACAGGAGTCTTCTTCATAACGAAGCCTCACTTGTGTCATTTATGCCCGATGGTGCTGAGGATGTCAGGTCTCAGATGGTAGAGTCTGCCATCAGATTATTAAAAATTAACTATTCTTGACAGATGCTTGGCAAGATTCAGGGTTGTATTTATCTCATAAAGATCTCTTAAATAATGTAGCTCTGTGCCAATAAAGCTAGCGAACACTGCACTACCATACCCTCAGAATGCGAGACCGAGCTTACAGCGGTCTGGCGTATTCATGAGGGGGTGGTAGGAGGACGCGGTGGCTGCCGCGCTTGCTGAGACTTTTGTGCGTTTCTGCTCAGCGCCTGTAGCCACGCCCCCTGCACGAAGCTCAGAGACTCTCACTGATCACTTCCTACCAGGACATTGTAAGGGTAGAGAAACTACAACCTACAACGAGATAAGTGATCCGGGGGAAGCGGGAGGCAGGCACATATGTGTAACAGTGTAAAGTCTGACAACCTCTGTCTGTCAGCCTGTATCTGTCATGCCTTTGTGTAATCTCATGCATCTCTGATCTGTCTCATCTCTCTTTCTATGTGTCAGTGTGTTAGTACAATGTCAGAAGCCAGATGAAAGTGTGTATATACACCTGTACCCTATAATGTAACCACATTGTCCCCCCACAGAACTAGATGGATAATAATGTGTCTGCTTAGAGAGTCCCCGCCCACACCCTGGGATTTTACACAGAGCCGACTAGGGAGTGATGGGAGCTAAAACATCAATAACACTTAGTAACATTGTAAACTAAGGGGTTAAATGATCTTTATTGTGTTAGCATCTCTGGGGGATTGAGATGTGAGAATTTTCTTTACCCCCTTATCACACCGACACTAGTTTTCAGCTCAATGACCGAGACTCGATTTTTCAAATCTGACTGTCTCACGATAATTGGTTTATACTTCGAACGCTTTAACATATCCTGGTGATTTTGAGAATGTTTTCTCGTGACACATTGTACTTCATGTTAGTTATAAAATTTAAGTGATAATTTTTTGCGTTTCGTTCTGAAAAAAAGTGAAAATTTGGCAAAAGTTTGTAAAAATTCTTCATTTTCCAAGTTTGAAATGTTCTGTTTTCCAGACGGAAAAACTACCAAAGTTTGATAATTACCATTTACAGAATATCTGCTTTATGTTGGGATGATATTTTTGCTTCCGGTCATTTTCTAGGATGTTATGAGGTGCAGAACTTTAGGCTGTTTCTTTTTCTTATTTTCATGAAAATTGCCATAACTCACATTTTGAGGGACAACTCAGCTTTCAAGTGGCTTTGGAGAGCCTAAATATATAAACCCCCATAAATTAACCCACTATAGAAAGTTCACACCCCTCACATATGTAAACAACTTCAATTAAGTCCATTAAACCCTTTAAGTGTTTCACATGGGTTAAAAAATATGGACCTGCGATTTAGAAACTATGGAATTTTTTTGGAAATACATTCATTTAGGCCAAAACTGACAGTTTCAGAATAAATTAAATGATTTAACGCACTGCAACGCTTGATGCCCAATTCCTCCCGAGTGTACTGATACCCCATATGTGGTGGTAAACTGCTGTACGGGCGCACGGCCGAGTATAGAATGAATGGAGGCGCCATTCACTGCAGATTTGTATTGTCACATTGTACGACCTATAAATTTTTATTTTTTTTGGTAATGCGATCATATGAGGGCTTATTTTTTATGGGATGAGATACAATGTATAAATAATTTATTTTGGGAGTCTAAAGCTTATTCATGAGATTTTATTAACTATTTCAAGGGGGACACAAACAAAATCATCAATTTTTATTTTGGATTGTTAGCATTTTTTTTCCCCCGCTCACCGTAACGTAAAAATAATATTTTATCTTTATTCTCTGGTTCACTACGATTGCGGTGATACCTCATTTATATAGTTTTTCTTATTTTGCTCAATTTTCCTGAGCAAAACCAATATTGGAGAAAATCGCATTGTTTTTACTATTGACAACTTTTCAGGGCCATAACTTCTGTATTTTTCTGTTGTCAGATCTGGTTGAGGGCTTATTTTTTGCGAAAACAGTTGTTCTTTTCAGTCGTATCATATTAGGTACCGTAACTTTTTTTGATCACTTTTTAGAACATTTTTTGTGATGGTGTTTGATGAAAAATTGTATATTATGGGAAGTTTTTCGAGTTTTTTTTTTACGTAGTTCACCGAGCGGGTTCAATATTGATTTAGATTTATTGTACAGATTAATACGGACGCGGTGATACCAAATATGTACATGTTTTGTGTTTTATATACTTTATTTGCATTTTATGTGTTACTGGGGAGATTATGGGACTTTTATTTTATTTATTTACAGGCGGTCCCCTACTTAAGGACACCCGACTTACAGACAACCCATAGTTACAGAAGGACCCCTCTGCCCCATGTGACCTCTGGTGAAGCTCTCTGGATGCTTTACTATAGTCCCAGACTGCAATGATCAGCTGTAAGATGTCTGTAATGAAGCTTTATTGATAATTCTTGGTCCAATTACACCAAAAATTTTGAAACTCCAATTGTCACTGGGACAAAATAAAAAAAATTGTCTAAAACTTCCATTATAAAATATACAGTTTCGACTTACATACAAATTCAACTTAAGAACAAACCTCCAGACCCTATCTTGTATGTAACCCGGGGACTGCCTGTATTTAATTATATTATAAAAAGATTTAATTTTTTTTTTTTTTTACTTTTTTACATTTTCTACTTCTTGGCTTGAATGAGCATGCTGCGCAAGTACCCTTAATGACCGCCGTAAAAACCCGATAGGGCGGTCATTAAGGGGTTAATGGGAAAACCCATTTAATCCCTTCAAGTCTAAGCCACTTTAGGGCCTTGGGACCAGGCCTGATTTTTTAAAGTTTGCCCTGTGTCATTATACCTTTGTAACGCTTTAACATAGCGAGGGGATTTTGAGATTGTTTTCTTGTCACACATTGTATTTCAAAGTAATAGAAAAATTTTGATTATATCTTTTGTGTGTAAATTGGCAAAAATTTCTAAGAATTAATCATTTTCAAACTTCAACATTTTCTGCTTTTCAGGCAGATAGTCATAGCACCCAAGTAACTTTATAACTAACATTTCCCCAATGTCTGCTTTATATCACGCAGCCTCTCTCTTTTTAGTAAAGAGCTCTGTGAGGGCTTGTTTTCTGTGTAACAAATTAATAATGTTTTATACATTTACAGAAATGAAAACATCCTGTACAAATGTTTTTTTTTCTGGCGCTAATAACTTTTTTATACTTTGTTATACTGAGCTGTGTGTGGTGTCATTATTTGCATCTTTTGGTGACTTTTTCAATGCTACCATTTTTAAGGCTGTACGACCTTCACTTTTTTTATTGAATTTTTTTTTTTATTTTTCAAAACTTTGGGTGCTATTTTCCGTTACGGAATTAAACGCAGTGAAAACCTGTTATTATATTTTGATAGATCGGGCATTTTCAGACGCGATACCTAATGTGTTTATGATTTTTCTGTTTATTATTATTGTTCGTTCATTGCAATGTGCAAATTGGACCTCATGGTTGCCATGGCAACAATCGGCACCAAAGGGACCCAAGAAAATGGTGCAAATGCATTTTTTCACCAATTTCATTGCATTTGAAATTTTTTCCCACTTTTCAGTACACAGCTTGAAATATGAAATACCGTCACTGTAAAGTGCAATTTTTTACGCAGAAAACAAGCCATCACAGAGTTTTTTGCATGGAAAAATAAAAATTATAGATTTTTGAAGGTGGGGAGTGAAAAGTGGAAACTCAAAAACAAATAAGGGCCTGGTCATTAAGGGATTAACAATAATGTTCACACATAGTGCCAGTTCAATAGTTTTTGAGTAGTTTGAGCACTGATCATGTTCCTTATTTTATTGTAAAGGGACTTACTAGACTGAAAATGATCTGGAATGAAAATGATTTTATGAAATATGTTTAGTCTTTGTTGAATAGATGTCAGACTGAGCATTTTGAAATAAAAATGTGCTCACTGATAAACCAAGCATAAGGAAATGCAAGTCTGGGCAAGGTCAGCTAATATTTCCTCAAGCAGTTGAATGCACATATCTAATGAGGTTGCTTCTTATCCTACTCATGTGGACATCTTGATTTGAAGCATGTGAGGTATTTTAATATGTGGCAAGCAATTTAGTCAGGTAAATGCACCAAATTGCATCTGACATCTCAAACGTGAGTGGAGAGAAGAGGAGGAGGAGGCCTTTCCAAGTAGCAGTCAAATTAATTCAGCAAATGCATCAATACATCTGTTCTGTGTGATATCGTCTAATGCAGTAACAACATTGACAAGCTCTACTGAGCTAATCTTCTTTATGCAGGCCAGAGATACGCTTCCAATTTGAAATACCATTTACCCGACAACAGGTAACAGAAGATACCAGGAAGGAAGATTTTTTAAAAAATCCTTAAGTGTTTCCTACATTTTTAATGTCTGACAATTGAGATTTAGTGGTTAAAAAGTAACAGGATCACTAGAGGCACAGTTGGTGGAAATAATGCAGTCCAATGTCAAACAAATATTGTGTATATGTAGAGGGGATGAATAATGTGCTGTCTTTTCCTATATGACATGAACTATTCATCTGTATGCCCTGTCAATGAAAGGATAGAACCTCAATGATTACATGGACATGCATTGAAGCATTGGTAAGATGTATTTCTATCCAGAGTCTGTTGTTACAGAATGATATAAATAGCTTGAAGGATGTCTAATAGATTGAGCTGATTTCTCACTTCATCACATACAGTAGATGAACACAATGAAATATTGGTTGGATGATGTAGCAATAAAAAAAAAAAATATATATATATATATCTAGTACGGAATAGATCTTGATTAATAAAAATAATTCTATCCCATAGATTAGATATATGGATTGTCAAGAAAGGGGGAGGCCCATGGCTTGGCGCTCTTTATAAATTACAGGCTGGTATTTCAGAAGAGTTTACTGTAGGTCAGCTTTTGCCTTTTAGCACATTAATATTTATTATACTTTCATTAAACTGTGTTCAGATGAAGGACCGTTCTAAAATTGTGGACAAATTTACTACTGTTACTATACTGTCACTGGCAGACTCTACTCACACAAAGCCACACAGGGGTCTTATAGTCAGAAAATTACAATATATGGCAGAATAATTAAATTAACTGTAAATTTCTAGTTGGTAATACCCTTTTAACCATAGGGCTCCATGACAATAGATGAGTTTCGGAGCTTTTGTTCAAACGGTAGTTTAGAGAATTGAGTATGGCTTTAAATAAGACATGCATGGACCCAAACCTTCCATTCAGGTGCACCCTGCTCAACCGCGACATGTTGCCAATATGGCTGTTAACAGGGCGCCCCTAGCTACCATCCATGGCTGTGATTGACCGAGGGGACAGCCCTGGCCAATCAAAGCCATGGCTAGTTTTAAGAGCGTTAATATGCTGGATTGAATGTGATAACCAGGTCTCTAGGGGATGCTGGATCTGACCCAGTCCATTTCTCATCAAACATCTGCTTCCACAGGGGGTCGTTTCACCCTGTAACAGCCCCAACCTTATAGGTGCCACAGTTACAGGTTAAAAAATAAAAGTTAAAAAACATGGAAATGTCCCCAATGGGTATTCTATGACCTCAAAGGAGACATATAAAGTTAAAGTGTAACCGTCATTTCAAAAAACTTTTGATGTGTTGTAGGGCAGGTAATTTTAAGCCCTTTTGCAATTGGATTAGTTACCCTAATCTTGCTCCTTCCTCTTGTATTCTGCAGACTTCCCCTAGATGTCAGTCATCTCGCATATGTCTGTTACTATAGACATTCTGTCTTCAGAAAGAAGGAGAGACTACAGAGGGAGAGACACGCCCCCATTTCTCTCCCTGCAATCAGCTGATCACCTCATAGCTTAGTTCTCCAGCACTCATGTGTCACTACTCCAGCACTATCATGTGCAGGGAGAAGCCCTGACTAATGTAGTGACCAAACACCTACACTTATCTCTCCCTTAGTTTTCCCTACATTAGTGTATAAACAGATTATCCACACAGACACAAACTGCAGCCCCCCTCCCCCCATCCCCTCACACAAGGAAGTGGCAGGAGAGACTCTCCAAGTCTGCAAGCTGTGCCCTTATGTGGTGTGCTGGAGTTTTACTTAGATAGGTACTTAGATAGATAGATAGATAGATAGCTCTGGTGTCATTTGTCAGCAGTGCGGCTTGTGATGAGGTGACAGGAGGCAGGCTCCGCCCCTCCATCTTGCTGATTGTAGTCTTTTTGAGAGCTGGAAACCCTGGTTGCTATGGGCCAAAGGAGGTACTAAATGAGGACCGAGAGGCAAAATACTTTGAGGAATGATTCCCAGGGATACGTGGAGCAGAATTATGTAAACTTTTTTTGTTTTTTGCTCAGAATGACGGTTACACTTTAAAACACACACATTACATATTAATAAATATTTATTAATAAATATTTCCCAGTAAAATAGAAAAAAATCCCTTCCCACTACAGTAAATAAAACATCATCGTAGTTGCCCCGTTTGCCCCAGGTTGTACATGTCTACTGTACTTTACAATAGTAATTTAGAATTAATTTGAAAGCTGGAAAAATATATACCATACATTACAAAGAAAACATTTTTTTGTAACTTTAGCCCCTCAGAAAACTAAAAGTGGTAAAAAGTTCTCTTAACTGTTTATTTTTAGCTATCCCTATGTGTCATGAAAAAAATGCAACAACATTTCTTACGGTATTGCACAAAAAAAGAAAGTCATGGCCCCTAAACCAGTAAGTATGACAATCAGTTAAAAAACGGATTGGTCATTAAAGCACACTAACATGTACCAAGTGCCTGTTGATCTTGCAACTTATCTTCATTATTACTGAAATCCGCAGTATTTCTTGCAAAATATGCCAATTAGGCTCAGGGGGAGGAAGGCATAGACACTTGCAAGAGGTGTGAATCATTAGTGAAACAAGGAGCAAGAAGGGGCTACTGTGATATACACAGTAGCCCCTGAGCCTAATTAGCATACATTTAAATTACAAGAAATACTGGGGATTTCAGGGCTAATGAAGATCAGTTGTAATATCAACAGGCACAGGGCTACATATTTAGGTTTAGGTTTAAAATTGCCTATACTGGTTGTATACTTCCTTTAAAGTTGAGCAGTATGATATACTGTATTGATCAAACTGTGTCAATTTAATGTATATTTTTGGAGTCTGAGTCAGTCCATTTTATCAGGACTCCGACTCCACCAAAACGACTCCACAACTTCGATACCAACTCCACAGCCCTGGTATGTGAAGTAACTACAGAAGCAACCTCTGTTATATTCACGTTTCGACTACCTATCTACGTCCCATTCATAGATGGCAGATGTGTTGATACAGACCACGGTAGGCAATTTTGGTGTGCATGCAATCTTACAAGGTGAAAAGTGTAAACTTTGAAAGTGAATTTATATTGGTCCTTATATTGTTCACTATTTTTGCACCTTATTTCTTCACTCAACCTTTGCCACCTCCCTCGTTCCTCTGCCTATTCGCTGCCTTGGAGTAAGCAATTGGACAGATTAATCAAAAGTGCCTCAAGGTTAGTGCAAGGTTAGATCAACAGTCTTAGTCCTCATGCACACAAACATTGTTTCCTGGCGATACAGCTATGTTACCCTTGTTACAATCCAAGAGGTTGTGACAAGCTACTGACATCATATGCCAGACTCACGTATTATTTTTGGATCTGCAAAAATGGATTTATGGGCGACACAGACCCCGGATTTGCGGTTATATGGGGCATACTTTGCGGCCATTTGAAAAATATGCAGGAGGCCTTATTCTGCACTAGATTTATTTCAATGTCTGATTCTAGATGATAAATCTGGCATAGTTTGACTCTTATCCATTTTGGGTCTGCAATCTATATAATCCATTAAAATCATGTGTAACATTCACTTCCATATGTGTTTGCATTGCCCCATTCATTACAGTTGGTTCAGTTGGTACAGCCAGGGAGTTTTTCTTGGCAATTATGGTGTCTAATTACATTATGTATTTTAGATGGCCTACTTAATAATTGATAATGCATTAATTCATGTATACTATATGCCCACTCTGCATTTGTTACCCCCTACTTTTTATTTATAAAATAGTTCTGCCATGAAATCCTTGTTTCCTTTAAAAAAGGACCTGACCCAGATAAGCCTGGTCCCTAGGGAATTAAAAAAGGAATGTATACTGGCCATTTGGTATACATGAAATAGAAAGCCTTGAGTGAAGCACCTGTGTTTAGCTTAAGATGTGATGCATGTAAATGATCTGTAGTTGTAAGCAAACAATACAATAATGGGCAAACCAATATCCTGCTTCTGTCTTCTGTGTAAAAAGTGTTTCTTTAAAAAGCACTGGTACATGCTGTCAAATTTCCCAGCAATAAGAGGAAAATGTAATGAAGATGGAGCTATTTTGTAATGATTGGAAGCAGTAATGACACTACTGATGTTCAAAATGCAGTAAAGCGGAAAATGATTTTTTGCCCTTATTGGCATAGGGATATACGATGAATAAAAAAAAGAAGCACTTACAGTTCTCTTTCTCTTTAGAAGCAACATAGCTCCTATACCCTATATTGTGTGTCAGATTTTGTAAAGATGAGAAGGAAATCCTTTACAGCTTCCAAAATTGTTGTATAGAAATGTGGGATGACAGATGAAGTATAAGACCCTAATAGAGTCACCCATAATATGCTTCCCCTGTTAAAGTTTACTTTGAGCCGTGAGACTTGTGACCCCCAGGCATCTGGTCTCAAGTTTTTCTGTGAGGTCCAGGGGCCCTGCAGGGTTCTGGTGGATGTAGGGGGCTATGTCATTTTTTGCTAGAAACCCAGATAAGTGACTTTTAACTACTTAATGATGCCTGCTGTAAAGGTACTGTGCCACATAAAGTAGGCTAAATGAGAAAAAAAATTGTACAGAAAAAAAAGGCCAAATAACCCTCTCATTAAAAATAAACAAAATCATCAACAAAAAATTATACTTTTTAAGCATTTCACCAACCTCTGCAATCTTTTGATCTTTATGTTCAAATTTTAGTTACCAAATGGTATCAATGAAAGTGTCAGCTGATCCCACAAAAAAGGAAACCTTACACAGCTCCTTTCACTGAATAAAGTAATGGTGTTAGAATAGGCCAATAAAAAGATTTTTTTAAAGGAAATCTACCATCAAAATCAGGCACAATAAACCAGGGACAGTTACTCATATATCCAGGCACTGTGACTGTGGTAATCTTTTTATATTTGTTATCCATGACCTCCTTCTTTCTAAAAATCAACTCTTAAATGTTAAGCTAATGAACTTGAAGGGATACCCTAGCCCAGTGATGGCGAACCTTTTAGAGACTGAGTGCCCAAACCGCAACCAAAAGCCACATATTTTTCACAAAGTGCCAAATGCCAACTTATTGCTCCCTGCTCTGACACAGTTTCAAACATATTAATAAGAAAACCAGCGGGTGTAGCACAGCTCCAATATGGGCGAGCCAAATGCACAAAAACAAAGTCCAACCAAACCAAAAGAAAAAGAATGCATTCAAAAGGGCTCATAAGATAGTGCAAAAACAATCGTCAAATTTTATTAATACACAACAGACAATAACCAGTGCTCTAAAAACATTTAAAATACAAAAATGTACATATCAAAAACAATGTACAGTGACCTGGTGTAGGTACACCGTAACTGCCCACTGTCAATCACTAAATAGTGATATAGTACCTCCCCGGAGTTCTCTGCCTGGAAATGACATAGATATAAAGTGCCAAGAGTGCTATGTGCATAGAGATCTGACAATACTCCGTATCTCCAAGGCTGGAGAGAAAAACAATAACCGTGACCTGCGGTAAAGGTTCCTATCGATATGCTGGTAAGCGTGACAAATCAAAGACATACAGGATAAAGAGATGAAAGGTTACCACAAGCAGACCAGCATGGGATGATGGGAGGTAAGTAGGGACAGGGGCACTGGGCTCCCCACGCGTTTCGTCGCCAAGGAGGGCACCTTCCTCAGGGGTATAGAGCCCTAGATGAGCATGTCTCACCTTATATGCAGTCCATAAGGTGACTGCATATAAGGTGAGACATGCCCTCCTTGGCGACAAAGCGTGGGGAGCCCAGTGCCCCTGTCCCTACTTACCTCCCATCATCCCATGCTGGTCTGCTTGTGGTAACCTTTCATCCTTTATCCTGTATGTCTTTGATTTGTCACGCTTACCACATATCGATAGCAACCTTTACCGCAGGTCACGGTCATTGTTTTTCTCTCCAGCCTTGGAGATACGGAGTATTGTCAATCTCTATGCACTTACACTCTTGGCACTTTATATCTATGTCATTTCCGGAGAGAACTCCGGGAGGTACTATATCACTATTAGTGATTGACATGGGCAGTTACGGTGTACCTACACCAGGTCACTGTACATTGTTTTTGATATGTACATTTTTGTATTTTAAATGTTTTTTAGAGCACGGTTATTGTCTGTTGTGTATTAATAAAATTTGACGATTGTTTTTTCACAAAGTGCCAAATGCCAACTTATTGCTCCCTGCTCTGACACAGTTTCAAACATATTGGCGTCCTGAGGACACCAATACAGTAGAAAGAAGGAGAAATTATTGTAGATTCCCTCTAAGGTCCCCTTAACAGGATGAATCACAGGCCTGAAGAAGGGGCTCCAATGATAATCCAGCTCTGTCCCCACCTCTTTGCTCCTCAAGTCACTTTAAAATAGTCCTGAATGTGGCACTTCCTAGGCTGCCCGTGACTCCAGGAGGAGGAGTCCTGAATGCTGACCTTTGTGCTAGGTGATGGCCTGGGTGCCCACAAAGAAGGTTTTGAGTGCCACCTCTGGCACCCGTGCCATAGGTTCGCCACCACTGCCCTAGCCCCTCTGATCTGGTTTTACAGGCTGTTACACTGTCTCACCCTGTCTCACCCAGTATAACAGCATGGAAAGCCAGATCACAGAGGGTCCAGAGTAGCCCCTCATACTCATTAGCATAATTTTGAAGGTTTATTTTGGAAGGAAGGCGCCCATGGATAGCAAATATAAAAATATTACCAAAGTCACAGTGCCTTGATCAATGAGACAGTGTTCCTGGTTAATCATGATTGATTTTGAGGGTAGATTTCCTTTACATTTTTTTCAAAGGTATTAAAATATTAACTATATCAGTTATGTATCTTAGTAATGTTATGGACCCAAAGAGTGTGGGCGATGTCCCTTTTTTGTTAATTTTACAACATTGGCTATTTCCCAGTATAATGCATAGAATATTTAATGGTGGTTGATTGGAAATGCAATACATCCTACAGAAAACAAGCCCTCTATAAAAAATTAATTGGAAAAAAATAATTATGGATTTTGGAATGTGGCAAGTAAAATTATAAATCCTTCATAATGGCAACATTTATTTATCTACAACATATTCTGCAGCATTGTACAATCATTAAAAATGCATACTGACAAAAATTATTTGCCTCTTAATAGAAACACAGCTATCTTCTGTGGATTTAGTATTAACCGAATGCATGATGAAAATAAAATGTGGACCCGGACTAATATTATATAATAATAAAAATTGAAGAAAGAAAACACAGTACTATTACTATACAGAATGATGTCCACACAGTAGCTGCATAACATATTAACTATATGACAATTAAATGATGATATACTGGTAAATCTTTTTTGAAGCAGTGATGGCCATGTATTACTTCTTTGCCCCTTTCCTTTCAGAAGGAACAAGTGTAAATACTGTTTCCCCAAAGCTAACACAAAGAATGGTTCTAATCTACACCAGTCATGATTATTATCAGCTTTAGAGAGGCTTAGTGAGCCTTAAGGGACTTGAGCAGACACTTCATCATTTCCACAGTACAAAGACCAGAGTGATGCTCTGGTGCCCTGTTGATCCCAGAAGTGGATAATTTTACGGGAAGCAAAGCAATTCTCCCAAACGAGCGTTAGTGAATCAGAACACAACTTAACATTTCCTTGAGATCAAGAGCTGTTTCTTAAAGGGAATCTCCCATTAAAAAAAACAAACTAAAAAACACCTACACATATAAACTTACACTCCTCTTTATCCCGATCCTGGTGGTGCTCTTCTCTAATCTTGACACGCTGGGATCACCTACATAAGAAACCTATAATTAGCAGCCCAAAGCACAGGGACAAGATGTCCGGCACTCCGGGCTGCTAATTATGCATCCGGGAGGTGAAGTCACGAAGGGGTCGTGCATAATTAGCACCCAAAGTGCCAGACATCTTGTCCCTATGCTCTGAGCTGCTTATTATAGGTTTCTTTTCTAGGTGATCCTGGCACGTGAAGATTAGCAATGACCTCTGCCAGGATCGAGATGAAGAGGAGCGTAGGTTGGTATGTGTAGGTGTTTTTTAGTGGTTTTTTTAAATTGTAGGTTTCCTTCAAACCTTATTAACTTTATAAAATTCCTGTAATTAAGTTTCATGAGGAAAAAAAAGTAATAATTAAATGATGCTGATAATAGATAGAAATAACAAGACAATGTAAGAATTGAAGCTGAATTACATAGAGACAATAGGAGTTACACGCTGGTGAGGCAGTGTACAGCAGTAAGAAAGGAACAAGTTTCCCCATTGAAGTCCCACAGATAATGGTTTAAGCTTTTAGGAACATTATCCATTGCTTCCACATAAGAAAAGTATATAAGCTAATGTAAAATTCATACTGCGTTATGCAAAATGAGTGGAGACCATGCAAATTTCATGATGTTGATGAACAGATCAAACATTGAGTTATTATATCAGGAAATTGATCTAAACTACCCAGACATGAAACAAGAATATTTCACTCTTAATAATACACACACATGTTAAAAAACTTTGCAATTTTAGCAGTCTGGTGTAATTCTTATATTGAAGCTGTATCTTTGTTGCCTCAGTCCCCATGACAGTTTATCAACTGCTATGGTCTCCCTTATGTTGTCTTAGTTTGCGATGAAATAGCCAACCACTTATTGCCACCAAGGCAATCACTAATGAACTCCTACTGTATGTCTCTATCGGACCACCAGAGGGCGTTCTCTGATATTTTTTATCTTAGCCTTGTTTGTGTAAAAACAGTCCCCATGGTTCACATTGAACTCATCTCTCTTGAAAGAACAAGAAATACTAGGAAAGATAATAAAAGTGTGAAGATAATACCAGATAGGAAAAGCCATAGCGGCCAATATATAGCTGGCAACTGAGCCACACAAATGTATATGCATGCATATCATGTATTACTGCTTAAATGAAATCTACCACTGGTTTAGGACTAAAGGCTTTCTCCTGTGATCCAATACAGCCCAGGACGTGCCATGCTCAGCTCTATTTGGCTGCCAGGACTAAAGGAGAAGCAAGAAGGTGTGGATAGAGATGGATTGTTATTGGACCTCCTGCTCTGGGTCCCCTGATCCTTTCTCATCAGGGACCCTGGTGGGAAGCTGCAATCCAAATTTCTCTATCATCTTTCTATTGTACTGGTGAACTCAGGACGCCAATACGATTAAAACCTGTGATACAGCAGGGATCAATCAGTTACCGCTTTAATTGCCATGTTGGCACTTTGCGACATATAAGTGAGTTTTGGTTGCAGCTTGGGCACTCTGTCTCCAAAAGGTTCGCCATCACTGTCCTAGGGGCTCTCACATGACATGGAGATATCCAAGTTTCCTTTCCAAAGATGAGAACTTCCAGTCCCTACTAAAGGGGTGGTGGCTAGAATTTAGTTCCACACACGAACAACACATTGAGGATCCAGATCTGTATTGGGCATCAGCCAAAATGATGGTTAGGGGATGGATTATGTCTTATGTGAAAGCAAAAAAACGGGAGGCACATCGTAAGTTTCAGGAGGCAAGCCAAAAGCTCCGTGAGACATACTCTATTTTCACTCAGACCCAGCAGGGATCTGCAAAGGAAAAATGGGTACAGGCAAAGGGGGAATTTGAAGCTTGGGTAGAAAGGAAAGCAGGGTTTTATCGGTCAGAATGGGAAACGGAGCTTCACAAATTTGGGGATAAAGCGGGGAAGCTTTTAGCAAAATTGGCTAAAGGACGGTATACAGTCCCACATATCGGGGCACTGCGAGATAATGCAGGTCAGATCAAAACGCAACCACAGGAGATTAATTCCCTTCTTAGAGATTATTATGCACAACTGTACCAAGATAGCCCCTGTCAATTGGAGAAAGGGAAAGAATTTGACTAAAGTAAAGTTACCCGCCATAAGTGAGAATCAGCAGACAGAATTAAATGCAATGATAACGGAAGAGGAAGTTCAGAGTGCGATAAAGTCGTTAGCGGGTGGAAAATCTCCTGGCCCCGATGGTTATCCTGGTGAGTTCTACAAGGGGCTATGTGAACAAGTGGTGTCACCCTTGTGCAGGTACTTCAACCATGTGAGGGAGAAGGGAGAGGTTAGGAGGGATTCAAAAAATGCCTATATCAAATTATTGCCGAAGCCAGGAAAGGACTTGTTGTGCCCGGGGTCTTACAGATCGATTTCATTGATAGATGTTGACATGAAGCTGCTATCTAAAATCTTGGCACAACGCTTGTCAGCAATGCTACCAGGGCTAGTGGGGAAATCGCAAGTGGGATTTGTTAAGGGGTGGGCTGCGGTTACCAATATCAGAAAAGTTCTTGCAGTGTTAGATAGGGTCCAACATCAACCAAAGTCAGGAGAGAGACCGACGCTGGTTGCCTTGGATGCAGAAAAGGCATTCGATAATGTCAAGTGGGACTGGCTGGGGTTGGTGCTGGATCGTATGGGTATAATAGGGAGATTTCGCACATATCTCAAAGGGATTTATGATAATCCAACTGCCCAAATCAGTACACCGGGTTTTATATCCGTCCCTTTTCAGTTACAAAAAGGAACTCGCCAGGGATGCCCCCTTTCGCCACTTCTTTTTGATATAGCTCTGGAGCCGCTTGCTCGCTACTTCTAAGACTCCAATTTGTATAAGGGCATCTGTATCAAGAGGGAAGTGGTGAAAATAGCGTTATTTGCGGATGATGTAATCCTATTCCTGTCGGATCCGATAAACCACCTTCCTGCCATATTTTCAGCTATAAAGGAATTTGGGGAATTTTCGGGGTATAAAGTTAATGTAGGGAAGAGTGAAGTCTTGGAGCTGAAACTGAACGGGGGCACAAGAGAATGGGAGGGGCTTTCTTTAGGGATAAAACCATCTGCCCATGAAATTAAATATTTAGGAATTAAAATAGGAAGGAACCCAGGGTCTCTATATAAGTTGAATTATCCCCCAGTGATTGCTAAAATAAAGGAGGAATTGGAGAGATGGAGAAACTTACCCCTATCACTTTTGGGAAGATGTCACTTGATAAAGATGGAGAGTTTCTCTAGACTTTTATACCAGCTACAAACCCTGCCACTATTATTACAGCACACAGATGTCAACAAACTCAATAGGGCATTTACAAAATTTGTGTGGAAAGGAGGTAAAGCAAGGATAGCCATGCAAAAGCTCATGCTACCAAAAGTAGAAGGAGGTATAAACTTTCCAAATGTGAGGGGTTATAATCTAGTTTGTTTATTCCATCATGTTTTGGACTGGCACCATGGGGCATCTTCCCACTCCAATTGGGAGCTAGAAAGAGACCTAGCTGCGCCCTGGGACTTAATGGCACTGATGCATACCAGATGGGAAAAAATACCAAAGGAAGTAAAGTCTTCTGTTTTATTGAGAGATACCATAGTCACATGGAAAAAAGTGAGAAGTATGTATGGTCTGCCATTTTTGATCTCTAAGCATATGCCTCTGACTAATCACCCAGAATCGCCTTGGCAGGGACAAAGGGGAACGCAGTTGGAGTGGGGGGAGAGAACCCCAGCAAAGGCCAAAGCAATGATGAATGAGGAGACGAGAAGCTGGTATAAGGCCTCAGAGTTGGTCGTCAAACATAACCTGTCAATAAGACAGCAGTTTGATACTTTTCAGATACTGTCGTTTTGTAGAGAGAGAGTGAGGGACATCAGAAAAGAACTTTCTGACCAGGCCTTTGAAGGTCTCTTGAATATCGCTCCAGGACACTACTCAATATCTTTCCTCTATGCAGTTATGAGACAACAACTATGGGGGAAAGCGAGCTCAGACCTATTTAAGAAATGGGGGGAGAAATTACAAATACCAGACCCGACTACAATAATCTTGCAGGGTTGGGCTACGGTTAGGTATGTAATTATCAATGAAAGATGGAGGGAAACCTATTTTAAATTGATGCACAGGGCAATATATGGACTAAATATCCTGCCTACCCCCACTAAACCAGACCGTATCACGGATTGCCCCAAGTGTGGAGCAGTACTTCCAGATCTGTGGCATGGTATTTGGGCTTGCCCCAGTATCCAAAGATTTTGGTCGCAAGTGGTAGATTACATCAATGGTCATTGGAGCACTAATATTACAGAACACCCTTGAGAGTGTTTATTTCATGATATCGGCAGACAAGAGGAGGGGAGTGAGGAGGAGGATCAGGAGAGGAAAATAGTAGAAGGAAGTGTTCCGAAACGGCTGAGGTTCCCTCATATAGTGCTACTAGTGGCCAAAAGATGCATCTTGTCTCATTGGCTTCAGAGCTCTTCACCCACATTAACAGAGTTAATTGAACAATTGAAACACCTTTTTAACATCGATAGAATTGATACTCTACGTCATAAAGAAAAGGGAGCGAAGAACTTCTTTCAAAAATGGAAAGTTTTCATAACTAATCACTACAATAGACAGGAAATTGTGGAACTTATGTCTCCCTTCCAATATACCCAATGGTACTGTCAAGAAGACATAAGGGGTAGACTGGGGGGATTAAAAGTCTAGAATAGTGGGAGGGGAGGGGTGGGGAAGGCTGGAGGGGTGGTGGGAGTATACACACAGGCACTAAGGCAGGGAGGGGGGGACTGTTATTGTTATTGTTACTGTTATTGTTATTGTATACTATGTCATTGTTCCCTATCTAATATTAGGGGGTAAGGGGTGAGCTAAAGCATCTAGTAATTCGATTTTTAATTTTTGACATGTTGACTCTGCGAAGTCAAAAATTGATAGATGTATGTTGGCTCTGCGAAGTCAAGACATTTGAAAAAGGCTCATCCATTTGTTTGTTTCTATGTTTTATTACATGAAAATAAAAAAAATTTTCTTCAAAAAAAAAAAAAAAAATTAAAGTGTAACTGTTATGTTAGTGGACAAAAAAATAGTTCTTGTCAATATTTGAACCGATATCCTGTGGCCTTTCAAGTTGGTGCTCTGCCACTTTGTTGTAGCTGGATTGTTCTTACCTTTCTTTTTGTTGCTCGTGTTTCTGCATTACCTGCTAGTGTTTTTAAGTCTCCGCTGTGTTCATTTGTTTTATCCTATCAGAATTAGTTAGGCTCCATTTAGGTCTAAGCCATTTCAGGGTCTTAGGACCAGGGCTGATTTTTAAAATTTGCCCTGTGTCACTATAGGAGATTATAACTTTGTAACTCTTTAACATACCCTTTGAGACCTTTTTCTCATCACACATTGTACTTCAAAGTAATAGAAAATTTTTGATATCTTTTGTGTTTAGTTATGAAAAAAATGGAAATTTGGCAAACATTTCTAAAAATTATTCATTTTAAAGTTCAAAATGTTCAGCTTTTCCGGCACAGAATTGTGTGTGCAATTTTTATTTTTATGAAAAGCGTGAAAACCCTTATTTAGAGGCACCTACTCACCTTTATGTGACTTCAATGTGTGAGAAAGCAACTTTTAGAATCACAAGGGGTAAAAGAAAATGGAGATGTAATTTACAAGCTGTCCTTTTTTTTTTAGACAATGTATTAATTTTGGCCAAATATTTAACTGTCACAAAGTATTAAATGACGAAAAACTAAATTTTCTCCCAGATTTAAGGATGCTCCAAATGCGCTGGTAAACTACTGCATGGGCACAAGGGAAGGAGCACCATTCAGAGCAGATCTGCTTTGTCACATTTTACAGGCTATAAAATGTTTTTTTATTTTTGTAATTTGGACATATTTGGGTTATTTTTTTATGGAAGAGATACACTTTTCAGGAATATCATTTACGAGGGGGTTCACCGTACCATAAAAATGTGCTATTTTTATTCTATGGGTCTTATGATTACGGCGATACTCCATTTATATAGCTTTTTTATGGTTAACTTGTTTTGCAGAATATAGAACTCATTTTGTGAGAAATTTGCTTGTTTTTGCATCGCCATGTAACAATGGGCATAACATTTTATATTTTTTTTAGTTTACAGAGCTGTTTTAGAGCTTAATTTTTGCGGGACAAGCTGTATATTTTATTGGTATGTCAGGGTAAATTTAACTTTTTGATCACTGTTTATGTGCTTTTTATGAGGTCAGATGTGACATTTTCATAGGGTTTTTTTTGCGTTTTTTTATGGGGTTCACCGTACGGGTTCAGTGACAAATTTATTTTATTGTATGGGTTATTAGGGATGTTGTGATTCACAATCTGTAGTGTTTTTTTTTTTTTGTTGTTGATTTTCACTTTTTTGTTTTATTTGATTATTACAACATACTTCAGGGGACTTTTATTCTTTTTAAATAATTTTTTTAATTGCACGTTTTTTACTGTTTTAATTTGACCCAGGGCGGCATATGATCAAGTGATCATTTGTTCATTGTAATATACTGCAATACTAATGTATTGTAGCATATTACATAGTCAGCCTATGCATTCTGAATAGGCTGACAGCTACACTGTTAGATCGTGCAGAGTACACAATCTTAACAAGCTGCTACTGAAGGAAGCCCTGGGGTCCTTATCGGACCTCAGGGTTGCCATGGCATGGTTTTGTCCTTCAGTATTTGCTAGGTATTATTGTATTCACAGCTTTGTTCTGTCGGAATAGCTTTACTTACTATGTAGCTTGTTTCTTTGACTGTGGTGAGTGATTCTTTGAAGTTTGTCTTTTCTCTTGTATTCACTCACCACTTTCATGTCTGTTCCTCTTTATTTTCTAGATAGTGTTTTTTGGACCTGCTCTGGTTGTTATCCACTATTCCTGTCCTCTCTATTGACCTTCTTCCTGGATTCAGTCTCGGTTGTGTGTTTGTGTGCATCCAGGGGTTGTATGCTTGCCAAGTTTTTACTTGCAGCAATTGTTGAGAGAGAGAGAAGTTTTCGGGTCCGGAGCTAGATCGGGTAAGCTGACCATCACCCACAGCTTAGCCTGAGCGTTAGTGACAGCTTCTCTAGTTCTTGCTGCTGTCTTTAAACGGATTCCTGCTTCCTGGTATACCGTAACAGTTTTAGCACAGACAGGAAGAGCCTTTGACAACAATTGCAATGATACCTATATCATGCGTCTGGCTTCTTCCTATCCTAAGATATAGGGCTAATAGATATATGAGGCTATCTGTAAAATTGGCTTTTCCTGAAGTGGGTGGGACTTCCTAGTTGTGACATCAGCTAAGAGCAGTGAGGCAAGAGCACTAAGGGCATTCACCTGAACATGCACAAACAGATCATCCAATCAGGACACAGAATCAGTGTTACTGCTTGTACTGAGATTTAAAGCACAGTAAAGCAGGGAAAAAACAGAGCACTGGACCTCTGCATCATGGTCTGAAATGATCATATAGTAATCTACTACACCACAAAGAAAAAGATATATTAAAACATGTCCAACTACAATAAAAAGATGAACACAAGACAACATGGTATGTGAACCATTCCTGGTATGTAATTGGATAACCTGATCAGTGATCAGTCACATGCTTATGACATCACTCAAGGTCCAACTGTTTTTTACATGCTTTAAATACTGATATTCTCCTGCACCCAGCTGGCTACTGATCTGGAGTGTGCACATCTCTTAGTAACCCCTCCCAAGAACATCCACCCATCCTCTGCTTCTCTCCACCGTCAACATACGGATTCCCATTACAAGCAAGCTACCGAAGACAGCCAAGGGGACAAGGTAAAACCCTTGCTAGAGGGCAAAGGTTTTTATACTTTACAGTTGTTCTCCTATAATCTCTATGTAAACCAAGTGCAAGTTCTCTGGGGGGGATTCACCATAACCCTTCCAGTCTCCAGGCTCTTATCCCTCTGCACTCTGGTGACAACCTCTCAGAGCTCTTGCACTTGAGTTACATAAAGATTAAAGTCAATTTTTAACCAAGTATAGAAGTACCTTGCTCCTATGCTCCTAATAAATGTATAGCTATATTCACCTTTCAGGGAGCTACCAAGCACCATTAAAGGACATCTATCACCAGATCAAGGATTGTAAACCAAACATACAGACATACTGTTATGTGTCCCCTCTGGCAGGATCGACTCTTCTTTTAGCTTCTTATGCCCTTGTTTTTAAGAAAAAAGAGTTATACAAATTATGCACTGAGGGGCTCCAGGTTCCATTAACTCCTATGGAGCTTGGAGCCCCTCAGGCTCATTTGCAAAATTTTAAAGCCTTTTTTTGTCAAAAACCAGGGCATAAGTAGCTAAAAGAAAAGCAGATCCTGCCAGAGGGGGTTCATACCAGTATGTCAGTGTTTTTTGATTTGCAATCCTTGATCTGGTGATAATGTCCTTTAAGGGTGAATATAACCATAAACCAGGTATAGATTTCCTTTAAATACAGCCTTGTAAAGTAACTATGTTAGTTGGGCAAAATCTAAACAACCAGTGAACCAGTTAAATGATTCCTGTAAAGTGGTGTCACAGTAGTGTCAAGCAACACAACAGAAAATAGGACAAAGGTAGACATAAAGCAACATACAGATAAACCCCTTGAATGTTACAACTACAGGGGAATTATTTGGCTGGCTGCATCTTGTTGCTTTCGTCTGTAGTGAGGTATCCCCTTTCACAATGCTGCAGGTTGCCAATAGTGTTGTAGTTTGTGCTTTAAAATATTAATTTTCTCCTTTTCTAATGTAGAACATTGAGAATAATTTGTCTATCTGAAGTATAAATTTGGATATGACTTGACCCCAACCATAAACCCCTTCACACGGCTTTCACACCATTTTGCATCCCACAAGATTTGCTACAATATCTGTTTTATTTGTTGAGCACTTTGAATTATTATTGGACTTGGCACCAGTTTAATTGCTTGGTAGTAATCACATAGTCATAATCATCAGTCTGCATGTTCAGCCTTATCATGGTTATTGCTTCAATTAAACAGTTAAGGCCACAGATCGCTCCAAAAAAGATGAATAAGAGCACATGCATTTTTATGCCTCATAAATAAGCAAACAGTAGTAGCAATAATCATGTCTAGGAACAAGGCTTTGTGCACACTAGTGTTTAAAGGAAATCTACCATCAAAGTCAGGCATGATAAACCACGGAGGGATTGTAACTCAGTTACTGGCCACTGCTTATGTTGTACCAAGTAAGTAGGTATAGATAGTCTGTGGGTTCAGAATTAGTGCTCACTATCTGTGTCTATTTTTATGTTCCTTGTCCCCCAATTATAGCACTTAGCTGATGCCAAAAATATCAAACTACTACATGTCCAGCCAAAAAGAGACAGTTACTTTTTTTTCTTATATAAGGCCATCATTTTCCACAGTGCTTTAACAATCATAAGTTACATATAAAAACAATAGACTTCTCAAATGGTCTGATAAAACAATAGGATTGAGGGCTCTGCTTGCAAGAGCTTACAATCTATGAGAAAGACACGGGAGGCAAAATTCCATAGCTCCTATGGCTTTTTACACAGTAGCGTAAAATGTTACATGTGTTGGAGGATGGAGACACATATTTTTTTTAATAATTAGGGTTTTTTTTAAAGGGGTTTTGCCACCATAGCACATAGACACACTTCAGCTCAGTGCACTGTAAGCTATAATTTCACCATTTACATCTGTTAGAAAATATGTTATCCTGATTAGAGCTGACTGCTGGCTCCCCCTGCTGGTAGCTGTGTCCTGTCCTGCCTGCCTTCTCCCCTGGCCGAGTCTGCGCAGAAGGAGTCACTTTCTGCTCCTCAGTTTACATCTCTGACTGCAGATTCCTCCGCTGCCTCACACTGAAGGAGACCAGCTGACAGGGAGCAGCCAATCGGAGAGAGGAGGAGGGGCCAAACAAGCTGTGTACCGAGTGCAGGCTGTTATCTGCACTGTATGTCTCAGTGATAATACCAGGCTCCTCCAGTGCAAACAGGGGCACATTAAAGGTAAATACACCCAGGAATACAGAGGGTCCATGCAGAGCACAGTCTGTCCCTAACATGGCTGTAGCTCTAACATATTGCAGTGTAGCAGCTCTTCCCTTCCCCCCCACGTAGCCACCATAAGTCAAAACAAGTAAAGGATCTGAGCCCTGAGCTCACTTCATGTCACTCATGCCCTGCAGCCCTCCCCCTGTAAGTCCTGACTACTGAGTATCCATCTCTACTACCCTGCTGTCCTGCAAAGGGGCCCCTGGTCCTGACTAGCAGGAGATCATCCAGAGGTCAGCAACATGTGAGTGTTTATCTATCTATCTATCTATCTATCTATCTATCTATCTATCTATGTATCTGTCTAACCTATGAATCACCACCTATGAATCTGAGGCACGGAGGAACCCTGGTAACACCCCATAGAACCCTTCAGGCTCATTAACATCATTTTAAAAGTTTATATTAGAAGGAATATGGATGACAAATATAAGGAGATACCACAGTCCCGGTGCCTGGATCTATGAGTAATATCTATGGTTTATCAGGGTGGATTAAGATGGTAGATTTCCTGTAAGGGCGCTGTCACACGGGAACTTTTGCTGCGTTTGCAAACGTAGATCAAAAAATTTTGCATTTGTGTCACTTTCTTGAGGGGTCAGTTTTTACGACTTTCACTTTCACACCTTTCACACACTTTCAAACCTCTGCTTTATTCCCACCCCCCATAGTGTGTGTATATATCTATCACAAGTTGGTCCTAGCTCATATTTAATTTTTTTATACGTGTTCAAAAAAAAGTATAGCTTAGCTGTTATTAGCTGTTAAATGTCACATATACGGTGACAAGGATTGAAAGGTGAACGAAACAGTATCATGGCTTTGGTGGAGGAGACATGGCGTTTCTTTAGCAGAATCAGCTGTAGTAAGTGTAGGGACTACTTTAACACATCAGGTGGAAGCATACTCTAAAAGCAGTGATGTAACAACGGTGGAAGGTCAATGACAGAGACGCCTGCAAAGCATTATGTGACTTGCGGTTGAACTGCCTCTGTCAGTGCTGTGCATGAGCCTGATAGGCCCCTCCCACATCTGCTTTTCTGTGACACAGAATAGATGCTGCACAAGCATCAAAATAACAAATAAAAAAGTATTTAAATTTCAGGTGACCATTATGAATAGATTTTTGAAATATTTTAACCTCTTTGGGAGCTTTTTGAAGTAATTAGTTTCGTGGCATAACCCCTTTAAGGGATTACAACTTAGCATTCTCAAAAGGGGATTTGTCAATTGCGATAAAGAAAGAGAAAACAGCGGCACTCACCCAGAAAATGGTATCTTCTTTATTTCATGTGAAGTAAAAGTACAATCGGCAGGTGTGTCTTAATAATCCAACGTGCTTCTTTTCTCAATAGCGTTCTATGGCGATCCCCGCCATTGGGTAGCATCGGGACATGTTCGATGCCTCCAAAATGGAGAACCCGTGTGTCTCCTCCGTGACAGTTGTTAACATGTTCAATTAACCTTGGTGCACCTTTACCGCTTTTAATCAAGTAGCAGTGTTCGCTAAATCTCACATACAAGGGTCTAATCGTTTTTCCTATATAGAAGTAGCCACACGGACAAAAGACAATGTAGACAACAAATTGTGACTTATACCAAAAAAGTACAGATAGTGCCCCTCTTCCTTCATATCTTTTTTTACTGAATTGAGGATTTGTCAATTGGTGTATACATTGAAAGCAAAAAGAAAAAATATGTAAGAAAGGCAAAACCTCACTTCTTTCCCAGGTCCACCAAATTTGCAGTTTCCAGCTGCAGGAGATGGCTCCCTGACATCCTCTTCCGGATCAGATCAGAGATAAGTAGAGGGCTGCGGTGCCTTGAAGTCGACAGAGGAGGCTGTAGGTCAAGAACAGAGAGGCTGGAGTATGAGGACAGAGGGGTTTGGAGGAGGAGTACAGAGGAGTCTGGAGGAGGAGGAAAGAAAGACCAGGAAGAGGAGGACAGAGGAGTCTGAAGAAGGAGAGAGAAGGCTGGCGGAGGTGGACAAAAAGTCTGAAGGAGGAGAACACAAGAGAGTGGTGGAGGTGGACAGAAGGGTTTTGTAGGACAGGTGATTCTGGAGAGGACAGAGTGATGTAGAGGAGGATGACAGCTGAGTCTGTAGGGGATGGACAGAGTTATCTTTTTAGAGGAGGAGTACAGAGGAGAAGGACGAGGAGGACAAAGGTGTCTGGAGGAGGGATAGAGGAGTCTGTAGGAGGAGGACAGAGGGGTATGGAGGAGAATGACAGAGTGGTCTGGAGGGAGAAGCACAGAGGAGTCTATAGGAGGAGTACAGAGGAGTCTGGAGGAGGAGGATAGAGCAGTCCCTAACAATTCCCTTTTTTCGGACTCCTGCGATATAGATAATAATTCTATACAGCAGTAGGGTGGGCCCCCAGAATAGGGTTTGAAAGGTGTTACAGTAATGACATGCTATACATACACATGGCCACTGCATAAAGCCACTGGACTTAGCCATTACCTGCTGTAATTCTGAGGTGGCAGATTTGTTTTGGCCAGTTTAGTCAGTCTTAACATTTGTTACAAAAAATAAAGCAGAAATGTATCTGTTTCTGTCAAATGGTCCACACTATTGCAAAGCTTTTCCAGGCACAGTTCCATGGAATATTGAAAAGTGATTGCCCATGTCTTTGTTTTATTTAGTGGGAATTACTGAACTGAGTCTCTTAGGTCATTAGAAATTTACCAAATCATATATTTCTAAGGAGGAACCTCTTTATAAGCCGGGAGCCAGCCCTGTCTGCATCACTTATGTAACGAAAGAAATTAATAAATAAAGCCGAGCACGAGATAAGATGTAAGTAAGCATCTGAGACATAGAAGTACATTTCCCTCTGAATTAATGAAAGTGGCAGTGGCCTGCGGTGAGACAGTTCTAGATTCGCTTTGAAGTCAGAATAGAGATTTCAGGCTGGTGATTTTATTGATGATAATAACACTCAGCTTATTGCTGAAGCAATTACTTTTAGTGTGTTGCTGGAATTGCTACTATGTCTTGCACTTGCACACTTATCAATTCAGCCATCAAAAATCTCATTCGGATGGGAAGATGCGTTTTTAAGCAGCACTGGTGCCCAGAAGAGGAGAAATTCAGTGGGCAGAGGCATCAGGAAAGCTTCAAATGTCTCCCATGCTTCACTGTGCTCACAGCACATGTGAGACTATAAATGAGGGGTTTCTGTTAAACCATCATATGTATAAATAAAGGGGTATAAGATAAACGGCATCATATAAAGGGACATAAAAAGCATTATATGTATATATAAAAGGGGATAAAGGTATCACATGGATATATGAAGGGGAAGCATTATAAAAGGTCTAATATGTGTATATATAAATAGGTGTGATATATATATAATAATATATATATATATATATATATATTAAAATGCATCATATGCATAAATAAAGGGGGTGCGGGAAAAGAAGCATCATGTTTATGTAAAGCTGCATGCAGGCATTGGGGTTATTTATTACTGGTTTTCCTGGGCGTTTTTTATGTCGTAAAAAAAGGCGCATTGAAGTTTTTGGGGGACTTTTTGCTGCTAAAAAGTCTCACAGGATTATTTCTGCCTCTTCCTTAACCTGCCGTAAACATACAACACAGTGCAAAGCCAGATTCATGAGTTGGGACTTTTGCTAAAAGTCCCATAAAAAGTCTCATAGTTACTCTAGCCCCCTGCTTGTGTATGTGCTGGTACTTTTTATGCATTTTGAGACTTTTTTTGGAAGAAAAAAAAGACAGAAAAGAAAAAATACATGTTTTTCTCACTATTTGAAAATAAATTAGAATAAGTCTTTCCCATTTTAGGTCAATTAGGATTACCAAAATTATTTATATTTTCGAAAATTACTAGAATAATGGTAAAGAATTTTAAATAATTTTAATTACTTTCTGCAAAGTCAAAAGTTTACATACATTTCATAACTATTTGGTACAATTGCCCTTCAATTGTATGACTTGGGTACAATCTTTTGGATATCCTTACACAAGCTTCTCACAATAATTTGTAGGACTTTGGGCCCATTCCTCTTGACCGAAGTGGTGTAACTGACCAATGTTTGTAGACCACCCTGCTTTGAACATAAATAGGATTGAGATCAGGGCTTTTTGATGGCCACTCCAAAACATTGACTTGGTTATCCTTAGCCACTTTATAACCATTTTAGCAGTATACTTCAAGTCATTGTCCATATGGAAGACCCAAGCTTCCTGGCTGATGTATTCAGAACTAACTTCAGTAGTGCCTCATAATGTTCTTTCTTCATTTGGTTAGGTGCACCAGTCCCTCCTGCACCAAAACAACCCCACAACATGATGCCACCACCCTTTGTTTTACAGTTGCGATGGTGTTATTAGGCTTGGAAGCTTCTCCCTTTTTCTTCCAAACATAATGATGGTCTTTATGGCCAAAAACAATAGAAGGATATGAAAAAGAGAATGTGGAGTTATCAAATGGTCACAACAAATATAGAGACAAAGCTCTACAAAGAGTGATATAGAAGGATGTGGACCAGTACCTTTCGCGAATTACAGGTCAAAAATGGTCTTAGTTGTCAGTCAAAAGATTCAATAAAGCAATGATGCTGCTGCAGTGATCCCCTTTCGGCGGCCACCTCACAGCCGCTGGCCCATCTCTACCATCGGGCCTGGTTGTGATCGTGCTGCCTCTGTGACCGTCATTTCTTCACCCCTGAGTATATGTATATTGAAGGAGTGTTCATAATAGGCATAATAGGCAAATAGTATATGATAGCAGGGCCAAGACTATGTATTTTGGAGCTCTATACAGTCAAGCAAGATTGCACCCCCCACCACCTCTCTATGTAAAATTGTAACATAACACTGAAGAATCAGGGTCAATCTTGAGGGAAAATCATAAAAAAAAATATCTAAGAGGCCAGTTGCTATGGGATCATCTACAATTATGCCTACCAACAGAAAATATAGTGCAAATAGAAAAATATGTCCTGCCAGTGAAAATTCAACACACAAATATATATCTAAAATGTTTATACCACAAATATAAATGGAATGAACATAGAAAACATAGAAAATAAATATGCTGCATGAAAAAAAATTTGGGGTAGTAAATAACCACATATATATATATTACACACCGTATATTCCGGCGTATAGGACGACTTTTGAAGAGTGAAAAATCTTGTGTCTGATCTGGGGTCATCTTATGCGCCGGTAATGTTTCTTCTCACCTTTCCCGCAATCCACCAAAGCTCCGCTGCTACACTCTGGCCGCCGGTGACAGCTCCGTGGGTGCCGGCGTTGCAGAGAATATGACGTCGGCATGCGGCTGACGTCATATTCTGTGAGCCACCAGCGCTCAATGAGCTGTCACCGCCGGCCGGAGTGTAACAGCAGAGCTTCGGTGGATCGCGGGAAAGGTGAGAAGCTTCCCGGTGTGCTCTCCGGTCCCGCGGCCTCCCAGTGTGCTCTCCGGTCCCACGGCCTCCCGGCGTGCTCTCCGGTCCCGCGGCCTCCCGGCGCGCTCTCCGGTCCCGCGGCCTCCCGGCGCGCTCTCCGGTCCCGCGGCCTCCCGGCGCGCTCTCCGGTCCCGCGGCCTCCCGGCGCGCTCTCCGGTCCCACGGCCTCCCGGCGCGCTCTCCGGTCCCGCGGAGGCTTCCTGGTCCCTCGGCCTCCGGCTCTCCACACTGCTCCCAAGGCCACTCACCAAGTTGCGCCCCCGGACACTTCCTAGGCTCGCAGTATGCCTCCTAACCGACCCACCCCACTGCAAGATATGTAAGTCCCTATATATGTATGTATAGTTAATGAATGTATGCTATATGTGTGTATTTGCTTTTTAGGTCAATTAGGATTACCAAAATTATTTATATTTTCGAAAATTACTAGAATAATGGGAAAGAATTTTAAATAATTTTTTAATAATTTTAAGTCAAAAATTTACATACATTTCATAAGTATTTGGTACAATTGCCCTTCAATTGTATGACTTGGGTACAATCTTTTGGATATCCTTACACAAGCTTCTCACAATAGTTTGTAGGACTTTGAGCCCATTCCTCTTGACCGAACTGGTGTAACTGACCAATGTTTGTAGACCACCCTGCTTGCACCTGCCTTTTCTGCTTTGAACATAAATAGGATTGAGATCTGGGCTTTTTGATGGCCACTCCAATACATTGACCTGGTTATCCTTAGCCACTTTATAACCATTTTAGCAGTATACTTCAAGTCATTGTCCATTTGGAAGACCCATTTGTGCCCAAGCTTCCTGGCTGATGTATTAAGAACTAGCTTCAGTAGTGCCTCATAATGTTCTTTCCTCATTTTGTTAGGTGCACCAGTCCCTCCTGCACCAAAACAACACCACAACATGATGCCACCACCCTGTGTTTTACAGTTGCGATGGTGTTATTAGGCTTGAAAGCTTCTCCCTTTTTCTTACAAACATAATGATGGTATTTATGGCCAAAAACAATAGAAGGATATGAAACCGAGAATGTGGAGGCGCTCAAAGGGTCACAACAAATATAGAGACAAAGCTCTACAAAGAGTTATATAGAAGGATGTGGACCAGTACCTTTCGCGAATTACAGGTCAAAAATGGTCGTTGTCAGTCAAAAGATTCAATAAAGCATTGATGCTGCTGCAGTGATCCCCTTTTGGCGAAACAAGGTGGGAGGAGCCTCTGTTATTAGCAGAGAAAGCTTCCTGCTCAGCAATGTCAGGTACGCTGAGTGTGACAGAGGGGCCCTCGGAAGCCACAGCTCACCCCCATGTGCATTGTGCACTGCATGAGAGTGCAGCGTGTAAGAGCAGCACACCTCACAGCCGCTGGCCCATCTCTACCATTGGGCCTGATGGTTGTGATCGCAGCCTCTGTGACTGTGATTGCTTCACCCCTGACAATATGTATATTGACGGAGTGTTCATAATAGGCATAATAGGCAAACAGTATATGATAGCAGGGCCAAGACAATGTATTTTGGAGCTCTATGCAGTCAAGCAAGATTGCACCCGCCACCACCGCTCTATGTAAAATTGTAACATAACACTGAAGAATCAGGGCCAATCTTGAGGGAAAATCATAAAAAAAATTATCTAAGAGGCCAGTTGCTATGGGATCATCATCTACAATTATGCCTACCAACAGAAACTATAGTGCAAATAGAAAAATATGTCCTGCCAGTGAAAATTCTACACACAAATATATATCTAAAATGTTTATACCACAAATATAAATGGAATGAACATAGAAAACATAGAAAATAAATATGCTGCATGAAAAAAAAATTTGGGGCAGTAAATAACGACATATATATACCAGCATTAAATGTACTGTACAATTTCCTGCGTTTGGGCAGGCACAAACATCACTTATTGTACAAATTAGGTTGCAAGTGTTTACTTTCACGACAACTTCTTCATGCCTCATCAATGCATAAATTTTCACTCTGGTGACTTTGGCCTCTGGAGAACGTCTCCGCCCACTATCCCTAAAAAAATTTGCAGTTAATATAATGTCCTCAAAATGACCACACTGCACCCCTTCATATACAGATGACCACTCAGTACATTGTAATATAAACTACCAAATAGTTTCCCCCTCACTAATTCATAGCTAACCCTTTAAGGACATGACCACCTGGCATGACACTTGTGAATGTACCCTTACCTGTCTGATGGAGTTCACCGAAAGTACATTGTCCAACGATAATTCACTCTGCCGAGCCGGCGGCGCGTGGGCACCGCCATCTTGGCTCTGATCGTCACTCCCCGTGACGGCATTGGGGAGTGGCGATCTGTTGCCATGACAGCCTCGGATCACACAAAGATCTGAGGCTGTCATGTTTTAGGCTATCTATTACAATGTGTGATCTGCACATTATAATAGATGGTGTGCAAAATCCCCATATACTGCCATACTGTAGTATGGCAGTATATGATAGGATCAATCAGACAACCTAGGGTTAAAGTACCCTAGGGAGTCTGAAAAATAGTAAAAAATTTAAATAAAAAAAATAAAAAATATAAAATTATATTAAAAAAACCTAAAAATTCTAATCATCCACCTTTCCCTAGAACTGATATACCGTATATACTCGTGTATAAGCCGAGTTTTTCAGCACAAAAAATGTTTTGAAATTGAATCTCTATTTTTTTTACTCCTGTGAAACACTTAAAAGATTAACAAGCTTCATTAAAGTTATTTTACATACAGCGGTTTTACGTTACATAATTTATGGGGTTTTACTATTATTTAGGCCTCTCAAAGTGACTTGAAACCTGAACAGGTCCATCAAAAGTATGATTTTGCATTTTGAAAGAAAAGTAGAAAAATGTCACCTAAAGTTCTAAGACTCATAACATCCTACACAATTGAGAGGACACTTAAAAATAACATTCCAAAATAAAGCAGACATTCCATAAATGTTAGTTATCGAGTTATTTTGGTATTATGACTATGTGCCGTAAAAGTAGAAAATTTAGAATTAAAAAAAAAAATTTCACATTTTTGCCAAATATCCATATTTTCATAAATAAATGCAAAATATATCACCCAAAATTTTCAACCAACACTAAGTGCAATGTGTTACAGGAAAACAGTTTCAAAATCGCACGGAAATGGTAAAGAATTCTAAAGTTATAACCACTTATACTGACACATGTCAGATTTGAAAAAAATGGGCCTTTTCAGGAAGGTGCAAAATGACCTGGTCGTTAAAGGGGCTTTCCCAAGAAAGAAAATTCTCACATGGGACACATTTACTTACCCGGTCCAGTCGTGATCCAGCGGCGCGTTCTCCGGCGCTGATTCGGGTCTGCCAGGATTCACTAAGGTCCGTGTGCCCGATATCCACCAGGTGTCGCTGCTGCGCTGAGGTCCGCCGGAGTTCACCCGGTGTATGTGAGTGCTTGATCTTGCGACACAATTCTTTTTTAAATTCCATGGTTTTTCCGAATCCGGGTTGTCCGACGACCACACACCCCCATTTCTGTCGCGTGAAAGCTGGTGACGATGCACCAAAATCCGATCGCGTGCGCCAAAATCCCGGGGCAATTTGCCGCAAATCGGAAATCGTCGGGAGACCCGACGAAAGTGCACGATTTGGACCCTTAGTAAATGAGCCCCAATAATGATCATTTTAACCCCTTACTTTACAGATTTACTCTGCTGTTTTAGCTCCTGTCACTACCCAGGCCGTTCGTGCAAAATCCCAGGGTTTGGGCGGGGCCTTTCTAAGTAGACAGATTATGATCCATCTAGTTCTGTGGGTTGACAATGTGGTTAAATTAGGAGGGTACAGGTGTATATACGGACTTTCATCTGGTTTCTGACATTGTACTTGCACTCTGACACTTAGAGAGATGAGACAGATCAGAGATGCATGAGATCCATGATGCCTATTACGCACAGGCTAACAGACTGTTACACTGTCAGCACTGCTACATCTCACAGATATGTGCATGACTTCCCCCGGATCACTTACCTCCTTGTAGTTTGCAGCTTCTCTCTCTGCTCATGTTCTCCTGGCAGGATGTGAGTGTTTGTGAGCTTCAGGGGGCTCCGATAATTCCCCTGGCAGCTTTGAGGTCCGATCAGGACCCCAGGGCTCCCTGCCAGTGTCTATGACGTCATCTTAAAGGCACAGTGTCAGCCTATGCATCGTTCTGATAAGTAACAGTGTTCAAAGGTTATAACCTATAAAGTGGCACGACGCAAGTCAGCATACAAAAAAAATGGGACTGAGCCTTAAAGAGGACCTGTCACCCAATTTATCGGCACTAGGAGCTGCTTACTAAAGTAAGCAGCTCCTAGTGCTCGATCAAACGCCCCAGTGTTAGAGTGATAGCGTTACCGGAAACCTTCGGTAACGCTATCTAACACTGTGGCGAGGTACAGTGTAATTGTCGGACAGATCGCAAAGCTGTCCGACGTATTCATGAGGGGGCGGGGTTGGGGTGTGCACTGCCGGCCTATGGAGCGAGCGGGGCGGTCCGGGGAGAGGCAGAGCCCTCGGACCGCCCCCTATGAATACATCGAACAGCTTTGCGAGGGTCCGTTGATACAATTGGAGGTTTCCGGTCGTAACGCTTATCACTAACCTGGGGTGTTGATCGAGCACAAGTAAGCAGCCCTAGTGCCAATAATGGGCGCAGGTCCTCTTAAAGTGTAACCGTCATTTCCAAAACTTTTGATGTTGTAGGGCAGGTTTTAAGCACTTTGCAATTCGGATTAGTACCCAAATCTGCTCCTTCCTCTTGTACTCTTCCCCTAGATGTCAGTACTGCTCAGAGCTGTTACTATGGACATTCCCTCTTCATAAAGAGAGCAGAACTATGGAGGCGTTGTGATGAGGTGACAGGAGGCAGGCTCCGCCCCCCATCTTGCTGATTGTAGTTTTGAGAGCTGGAAACCCTGGTTGCATGGGCCAAAAAGGTAATAATGAGGACCGAGAGGCAAAATACTTTGAGGAATGATTCCCAGGGACACCTGGAGCAGAATTGTGTATTTTAGGTTTTTTTTTGCTCAGAATGACGGTTACACTTTAAGCTACAAAATGGCTGCGTTCTTAAGGGGTTAAGGAACGATGACAGATTTGTATAATGAGAACTGAGTTTCTTGGCTCCCTGTAGGCCACACCTTAGAATTTTTTTTTTCCAAAAAAAACATAGCCATCTATAGTTTTTAGCTTAACCGGCTAGCCATGAGTGAATTAAGGCTCTATATAAATGGCTCTGAAGCTATTGGTAGATGTACAGTAGTTAATATTGTTCAGGAATGACAGAGGATGACTGTATAGTGATCAATGGGCTTATTCAACCAACTGCATTTTAGATACTATTCTCTGTAGATGAATTTTTATTTTTTTGTGTAATGCCTTCGTTACCACCTGCATGGGACTCTTACTATATTACTTTTGCAGAAGTATGTTAAAAAACAAGGCTGGGAGAAATTTGCATACAGCCAGCAGACATACTGGAAATCTTATGCATTGTCTCTATGGCTTTGTGTACTCTACTATCGTCTTTGCCTTTGTTCTGATCTATCAAAGGATCAGAAAAATGGGAAAATGTGTAAATTTCAATAGCCCTCTGAATTTGCCATATATTCATGAATTGTTTGCCTCCTTTCCTACAGGAATCACATTTTCTTTCTAACATTGAACCCAGTAAAGATGGATACAAAAAGAAAGTCCTCCATTTGCATTTGTTGTAAGGATAGTAACAATGTAAAAAAAAAACATTGACAGTGTAATAGCACCCCAATAGTACTGCAGGGCCCTGGGCATGGACTGTGCCTGGCTAAAATGCTTCTTGTACATCACATCTGCACTTAAAGCTTCATGGATGTTACATACTACGACATTATGATTATTTACAGTACTATTCTATGCTATTACCCTCAAATCCCATCTGTCCTCAGTTAAAAATGTGATTTTTGCATCCTGTCCTATTTAAGGCCAATATAGCGAGGCCGGTCCTCTGTAGCTAATCTCTACTTGGTGGCCTCGTTCTCGGGCCTCTGAAGCTCTGCTTGTGGGTATTAATAATTGAGTCTTAAGTTGAGGTTGTGAATTGCAAAGTGGCAGTTCCTTATCTGGACTCACAGACCTTGTCGTCTTACAGTGGAAATGGCTGTACTTCACTCCTATTAATACATTATGGTTACTTCATGTATGGGGTGATGTGCCTTTTTTCTGGAATTTTCTGGAAATGAATGACTTGTACTTTATCATACAGTTCTACAAAGGTCAAACATGGCAAGTACCATTATGTCTACATCAATAAGACAACATTTCTGCATCTTCTACTCATCAAATTTTATAATCAAATCCCATAATTCAGAACTAATAATCTCACTATAGAAACACATCCCTCAAAGAAGGGAAGTGTAAAAGGACATATCTATAAATATCTATAGTTTGTAATCAATTTAGGTCTCAGCTCTTCCTATGCTGAGAAGTCAAGGAGGCAGTCCTAATCTGTGATGACAGCCTTTCCAGTAACCGTTTGCATACAAAGATAACCTGCAATCACTACAAGGACCCTCCATTGGACATAAGATTACAGTGAGATGTTTTTTAGTGAATCTTTATATGTAAATATGTTCAGCTCCTCTTCCTCTAGTAAATACGGCCAGCAGATGTTTTTTCGCTCTCAACCTTCAAAAATCCATAACTTTTTCCTTTTTACCGTATATAGAGCTGTGTGAGGGCTTATTTTGTGTCTAACAAATTTTACTTTTAGGTGATGTTATTTACTATTCCATGCCATGTACTGGGAAGCTGGAAAAAAATTCCAAATGTGGAAAAATTGAAAAAAAACCCACATGTGCGTCGTGTTCTTGTGGGCTCCGTTTTTGCGACTTTAACTGTGCGCTCCAAATAACACCTCTGCTTTATTCTTCGGTAACAAATTGCACTTCATAGTGACGGTATTTAATATTCTATGCCGTGTACTGGGAAGAGGGAGAAAATACCAAATGCAGTGAAAATGGGGAAAAAACGCATTTGTGACATTTTCTTGTGGGCTTGGATTTTACAGCTTTTACTGTGCGCCGCAAATGAAATGTCTACTTTATTCTTTGGGTCAGTGCAATCAGGGAGATGCCAAATTTGTATAGGTTTTATAATGTTTTCATACATTTACAAAAATTAAAACCTCCTGTACAAAGTGTTAAAAAAAATTATTTTGCCATCTACTGGCGCCAATAACTTTTCCATACTTTGGTGCACGGAGCTGTGGGTGCTGTCATTTTTTGCGACTTTTGATGTCGTTTTCATTGCTATAATTTTTAGGACTGTATGACCTTTTGATCACTTTTTATTGATATTTTTATATTTTTCAAAATGGCAAAAAAGTGCCATTTTCGACTTTGGGTGCTATTTTCGGTAACGGGGTAAAATGCAGTGAAAAACCGTTATTATATTTTGATTGGGCATTTTCTGACGTGGCGATACCTGATGTGTTTATGATTTTTACTGTTTATTAATATTTATATCAGTTCTAGGGAAAGGGGGGTGATTTGAATTTTTAGGTTTTTTTATTATAATTTTTTTATTTTTTACTTTTTTTTAATTTTTACTTTTACTATTTTTCAGACTCCCTAGGGAGTCTTGTCTGATCGATCCTATCATATACTGCCATACTACAGGGGATTTTCCTCCACATTCATTACAAGGTGCTGATGAATGGGTTAAAACGAAACAGCCTCGGGTCTTCGGAAGACCCGAGGCTGTCATGGCGACGGATCGCCGCTCCCCGATGACGTCACAGGGAGCGACTATCTGCGGCAAGATGGCTGCTAATAACTTTCATATATCGGTGTACGGAGCTGTGTTAGGTGTCATTTTTTGCAAAATGAGCTGACGTTTTCATTGCTACCATTTTGAGGTCTGTGCGACATTTTGATCACTTTTTATTCCATTTTTTATGTGATGCAAAATGGTGTAAAAGTTTTGGACATTTGGGCGCCATTTCCCATTATGGAGGCCATCATCGGCAATAACCATTTTTATATTTTGATAGATCGGGCATTTTGGGACGCGGCTATACCTGATGTATTTGTGATTTTTACTGTTTATTATGTCTTATATCAGTTCTAGGTAAAGGGGGTGATTGGAATTTTATATGGCGTTTTTGCATAGGATTCATTACAATAAGCCACTGGCTCATTGTAACGAATCTTCAGAAACCATGCAGCCTCGGGTCTGATGAAGACCTGAGGCTGTCCTGGCAACTGATCGTCACCCCCAATGACGTTCGCGGAGCGACAATCTCAAGAAAGATGGGCACCGCCATCTGTGCATTCGCGCCGGCAGCTGTGCATTGTAAGGGTTAGTAGCCGTGATCGGTGCAAGCACTGACCACAGTTATTAGCGGTGGGGGTTTGTTGCAATATGCAACACACCCCACATGTGTATGAAGAGGGCTCAGCCCGTGAGCCCTCTACATACATCCCCCGCACCTCTGCGCCGTAGAGCTGCGTCGAGGAACGTTAAGGGGTTAAACTGCATTTTAATGAGATAGTGTTTCTCTGAGCATACAGTTTCTCACTGCACCATGTTTGAGTCATTGTTGTTATGTTGCTATTTAATGTGAAAGATCTTTCAGGAACTGAAATATCTATGTCTATTTCAAGAACATAATTCATAATTCCCATCTAATTGATGACATCAATGCAATAAAGGAAAATGTATATTTCATGTTAGTGAGTACTCTCAACTATTCTCCCATATGATCTTAAGCAAATCATCTTGTTCTTGCTGGTGTTGAATGGCTGAATAAGAATAATCTCAACCTTTTACCTCACTAAGCAGTCATAGATCTTGATAATATTTCTCCAAGTAGCACACCATTAATTTACATATAGAATATGCAGCTCTTGATATGAGTAGCAAAATGGCATAATGTATGTTTATAGGCCACAACATTCCCCCCACTGTGAATGAGAATGTTTTATCTACCATCTGACATGTTGCAGTTGCTGGGTGATAGGATTGGGAATTGGGAATATTTCATGTAATATTTTAAATTCTAGGGCGCATTTTTGTCAAATTCATCACATTTTTGCTGTTTTAGTTCTTGGTCTCATGACGTGATAATTTAATAATTTCTGAAGTGGATTAGGTATAAAATGTAGACATTTTATGTGAGCGTTATGTCCTTGGTTTTGTCAGTTTTGTGTCACTGTCTTCCATTAAAGGAAACCTACCACTTGAAGTGGCAGGTGTAAGAAGGAAATACGCGCTCGGCGCTTACCATGCCTGCACCGAAGCAGCTTCGGCTATAAAGTTTAAAAAGTGTTTTAAATCGCAATACAGCGGTTTAAAACAATAACAAAAATAAGCTCCGACACCAGCTCACTTTGAGCTGGTGCTTGGTATTTCCTTCTTATACCTGCCACTTCAAGTGGTAGGTTTCCTTTAAACAAAATAAGTTTGTATAATTCGTAAAACAAATCTGTAAAAAATTCCAATGTCTTGAATGGTTTTTTAATGTGTCCTGTATTTGTATGCATTCCTTGATACTATTAATGGGACCATTAACATAGGCTACCACATTATTTTTAAAATAAAGCATGACGGGAGGAAGGTTTCCATTTTCAGTTTTACATTAACCATTAGATGTGGACAAATTTGCAATGGTATAATTTTCATCCATTTCAGACAGGTTTAGTACAACAATGTACCGACCACTGAAATTGGGTTTGCTGCAACATACGGTGGGTTGGCAAATGATGTTACTAGCTTGCTCATCCCCAAAATCCCTGGAAACTACAGGTACAGTATATACCGCAGCATACAGTGCGCAGCCATATGCAACATATATTTCAACTGTTCCCAAAGGCTTCTATGGGGTGTAACAGTAATACAGAAGAAAATAGTACATACTTTATATGTCTCACTCACGGTACAGTGGGCAATATGGCCATTTAAAAGGATGACCATATTGCCCTTTGTAGTGAATGTGGCTATGTGCTACAATAGGTCTATGAATTCTTTTTAATAATGTTGGAAAAACATTCAAGTTAGTTTACCAGGATGGGATAAGGAAAACCTCTTTTAGCTACCTTTTAAGGCAGCTCCCTTACATGATGCGGTATCAAAACCATGATGTGGGATTAAAACCAAATCATTACATCCCAGAAGGAACAGATTCCCAAATGTAGGTAGCACAGTTTCGACCTGGTTGGGTCTCCTCAGTACAGTGACCTGGTTTGGCTGAGTGAGAGGCTTTTGACTAGGGTAGGTAAGTAAGAGTTCTCCTTACAGAGACAGGCACTTAAGGCCACTATGTAGGCATGTGGAGATTTTTAGCCAAGGAGACTCAATTAGAGGATTCTGTGAAAACATACAAATAGGCTTACCAGGATAGGATAAGGAATACCATGCCTCTTATAGGTACCTTCTAAGGCAACTTGCTTGACATAAAGCATGACCTTCAGGAAGCCTTAAGACATGATGCGGGTTTAAAACCAAACCAGTATATGTATGCCAGAAGGAACGGATTCCGAACTGTAGACAGCACTGTTTCAACCTGGTTAGGTCTCTTTAGTAAAGCTTAGGGAACTGGTTTAGCTGTTGCTAACCAATCATGAATAAAGTACTTCTTACCATTAGGCCCCATTCACATGACTGGCATGGGGACATATAACTGGCTTGCTATACCTGGGCGAGCATACGTTAGTGTAAATGTAGCCTTAATGTGACTTCTGTTGCATGGTTTTGCTGAAGGCATTCTACTCTGGTTGATACATTTGTCACAGTGATGGCCCCAGTAGCCACTAGTCACAGTGATGCCTCAGTAGCTATTAGTCACATTGGCACCCACTGTAGCCATAATAATGTAGCCAGTATTCACAGTGCCTGTCCCCAGTAGTTGCAGTGATGTCCCAAGAAGCCATTAGTCACAATAGTACCCTCAGTAGCCATTAGTCAAAGTGATATCCCCAATAGGCATTAGTAAATGATGCCTGCTGTAGTCAAAATAATGCCCCCAGTAGCCAACAGTCATGCCACTAGAAACCATGCCATCCAATATCCAGCAGTTATGCCCCTAGTAACCATGCCCCAAGTAGCTAGCAGCCATGACTCTAGTAGCCATTAATAATGTATCCAACAACCACCACTCATGTTGCCAGTAGTGTTAGAGCCCTCACTGTGCAGATTTAAATAAAGAAAAAAAAGTTTATACTCCTCTGTCTTGGGTGCTGCCAACACCATTGGTCCCTTCCTGTGCGGCGTAACACTGACATCACCTTTTGACTAGATTGCGTCATCTATATGGGGACAGTAATCTAGTTACAGTAATAAATGTGGCACACAGTCCGAAACGGCACTGGAACGCCCCTTTAGGTGCATCATTTTGTGGCACAGACACTTTTTATAAATACATGTGAAGCAGTTTGCATATTCTTTTCAGTGCAAAGTCAGAGAGAAAACTGGCACAATCATGCATGTGCCTCAACATGCACTATGAATAAGGTACATAAAGCATATAATAAATGTAGTTTCCACAACCATTTTGAAACACAATAAGCCAGAATGATACGTTGATATTAGCAGATCTTCTCCAGTGTGCTAATTTTTTTCACAATAATTATTACTTGGTTTTAAAATTAATTCAAACCAAGCCAAATAGGCAATAAGCTAAATTTTTCAACGTTGCGGTGGGTGCTAGTAGATAAGCCACCACCAGATTGTTGCTACTTACCATGTTATTAAATAAACTATTATCAACAATAATTTTCTACTTTTTAAAATTGCAGAGCTTTATTACAGTCTTCAATTAAAGTCCATGAATGGCATATATTACATACAGCAGAATTTGGTATTTTTATGTGTTTAAAATCTATAAATTCCTTTCCGTGGTTCTCAAATACTTCAATTTTACAAAAAAGGTTTATATGCATATTGTTGAATTCTTATTTATTATCTACCATTAGTGAATATATTTTAACCGACTATTTAAAAGGCTATCATGGTGTACGAAGTGGGTTGTAAGCCTTTAGATAAGTCAAGGTTGTCGCACCATTCAGCTCCGGACTACTGTCTGCAGAGAGAAGGAGCAGACACACTAATGAGGTGTTTGACTGCTTTCTACTTTCCATTTAAGTTCCAGTAGAGAGGCTTTACAGTGCCTGCAGAGAAGCTGTTAACAAGCCGATGTCCCTCGTGGCAACATGGGATTGCTGGAGTTTCAAAAGAGAGCGTGGAGTCATTCTGACATGTCTTGCATTGCAGTGACAAATTGTCAGATCAACCCCCCTGTGCTGGCGAAAGCAGCAGACAATTTTCTTGATGTCTACAGTAATCATAGTCATTCATCCAGTGAGTGATATATCTGAATAAGGATGTAAACGCCGTGGATATGTGTTGCAAACCTATATGATGTTACTTTTGACACAAAGTCCTATATACCAGTTCGCACCAATAGCAAATTTTTGCAATTGATTCTTCTTACCATGTAAGTGTTGTAGGACTTGTAGCCTTCATTTGTAACCTTCACTTACTACTCTTTGTACTACTCAGTGTATTATAAAGCATACATTCTGTAGTAATTCTGGGCACAGTCCCTGCTGACAAAAGAGATTAGAAATGACATTATACCACAGAAAAGACCATCCTTTTTTGTACCATCCAGAACAATATACCAGTTTCAAGCAAGATGCAGAATAGCAAAATTTTATAGTATATGAAAAAGTTTGCCCAGATGTAAAATACTGATGGAAAGCATTTTCTTGCAAGTAATATTCTGGAGCGGAACAGATGGGTGAATATAGCACAGAAAAAAGTTGCAGGCCAAAAATTACTGGGATAAAAGGGATCCACAAAATCCACAAAAACACTTTTCCAGGACTGTGTAAATGGGAGTTTCAACAACACACTTAAGGTAAATAAGTACCCCCGTTTTTATTTGATTTAATTTGAGTGTTGATCTAGTTGGATTTATTTTGATAAATAGCTAGATTGACAGATTGCACATACAGCAAAGTTTATCTTTACTCTTAACGGGCACGCATTAAGCATAGATTTCCATGCATAATTATCACAGCATTAAAGTCTTTGAAAATTTAGAAAAATATACGGTAATTATTTATTAATGTTTTATGTTCCAAAATTCAGTAAATAAAAAATGACCCACAAAACAAAATTTTTACATAAAAAATTCTCCCAATCCTTCTCCCAAAAATATGTGTTTAATATACTCACTGTGTTATATAGACTGGTTATGCCTGTTTGTTGCTTCTCAATTCAGTGGATTCTCTAGTGTGGTGTAACAAGGGGTGCTACTCTAATACATTGGACCTTTCTGTGGACCATCTAGTTGGTCATACTTCCCATATGACATCCTCTGCTTCGATGTAATGATGTTATCATTGTGAGTTTATTCCTTCGATGTTTGGCACAGCTTGAGCGATTTGGTGGACATTGGCACTCCCAAATGGTCTGAATGTTAGGAAAACTCACTTAACAACTTTTGTCTAAAAGTGTTGATATTCTCCATCAGCATTAGAGACTTTGCCATGATTTGGTTGGCAATTTACTTTCACACACCCAACTGCCTGGTATGATGTTTAATGGGACAATCAATACCACAAATATGTATAACTATTCCATTCCATTCCGTCTACAAAAGATAAATCCTTCACAGAGCTTCCTGTTCAGAAAAAATGTATATAAATAAATTGGAATAAGATTATTTGTATATGTATTTTGAGCAAAAGCAATGAACAAGTTAAGCATTGCGAAATTGTTAATCAATATTCCATATTAATCAATGTTCTTATGCACCCATGGTCAAGTGTCCCAGCTTGCCTATGATGAATGTGCACATTTTTTGTTATTACTTATCTATGATGTGTTCCAGTAGGAGAGGCTGGAAGTGAATAGTGGACTGATCTTAATCAACATGTAAAAGTGTGTTATTCTGCAAGGTGATGAACATAAACAATGATGAAGAAATTCATGTGCCGATATAATCACAGCTCCTCTACCGACCTGTTCTTATAGACCATTTTAGTTAATGCTTTCCTATTTGTTCTATTTCTGTAGGACACTTCTACATTCGGTACTGTAGCTGCTGCTGGTGCTGCTAGTCCCAAAACTAACACACTCAATGGAGAACAAGGGAATTCGCCAAAAGTACAATTACCACTTAACATGTAAGTTTTAACACTTCATTCATCTCTGTGGCATATGTAGGCTATAGCATGTTATATTTCAGTGAGCGTTCATTATATCTAATGTATAGGGTCATTATATGAGCCATTTATAACAGATAAGAAATATAATTCCTAGTATAATGGAATGCATACGTAGAGTCTTCAGTGATAGGGTTACCAGTAGTTTTGAGTAAGCAAAGCTGCAGATAGTCTCAGGTTGTAGCCCTGGAGATCATTGTAGCTGTACCTTTCCTTTGCATGTGTTGTATTCCTGGATTGTAGCTGGACTGTGCATTTTTCACAAGTCTGCTGCTACACGAATGTACTAACACTGTCTGCAGCTTTGTATGGTTTAAACTCTTGGTAGATTCCATTTAAAAGAAATGTGTTAGAGGCAAATGACCTATTTTATATACTGTAGTTAAGTTTTTTATGATTCCTTGGTATCATCTTTTAAGTACACAAATAACTGCAAATAATATCTAACCATTACAATCATAGATAAAAAGCTGTTCACTACACACAATGTAGGGTTGAGTGAAATGATGTAAAGCCCCCACCCTGCATGATTTTTGTAGTCCCTGAAATTTGAAGAGGTGGATAAGTATGCTGTGTATGTGAGGCTACTTCTCCATTCACAGTAGCTGCAGCGTGACCTGGCTATCTCTGTGCTGAGGGTAGGTGCGGGCCCTTCCTCTATCAGTTAACACATATACAGCGAATGTACCTTAAACTTCAGAGAGGAGAATACTACAATAATGACACTGTTCTTTGTTATATAAGGGCATATGGTAGTCCCTTGCTTGGAAACCCCCTTCCCCACTCTAAGTCCCTTGAGAGATCCACATCTGTTACCAAATGAGAAATTAATTTGTAAAACTTGGAACATTATATTACATTTGTAGCAATAGTTCAACTAAAAAAAATGAAAAGAGGATAAAAATTTGTAAAGAACTATAATTTCTCATAGTTATAATATAGAAATATTCTAGGATAGGACCACCTTTAATAGAAAGGCGTATACAGTACCATGCATATACTGTTGGCCGCTGCATAGTAGCCACATAAAGGCTATTATAGCCTACATGGAATCTATACAATAATACCAAATTTATATATGATTACAGCCTCTTGTTGTTAATATCAAATGTTTCCAAACACTCAAAGTTCTTAAAGATCTTGGGAAGAATTAAAACACAAAGGACATTGGAAAATAGTTATACAACAATGTCATTAATTTTCATTCCTACCTCCATTGATGCCAACTGGCAACCCGATTTGTCTAGAATTTCTCTTCTAAAGAGCACGACCTGAATTTAAAGACCACTATAACCACTAGGTTAAACTTTATATGTCTGGTGTAGTCCAGATGTATATAATCACTGATTGCTTTTTTCCATCTATATTTTTATGAGAAAATTTGAACAGCTATATTTTTACAAATATAATACCGGTAGTCGGTGTAAGTTGTTAAGACTATATGCTAAAATTCTGTTAATATCAAAATGTCATACTGTACGTTTGAGCATACAGGCATTCCCCGGGTTACGTACAAGATAGAGTCCGGAGGTTTATTCTTAAGTTGAATTTGTATGTAAGTCGAAACTGTATATTTTATAATTGTAGATCCAGACAAAAAATTTTTTTGCCCCACTGACAATTGGAGTTTAAACATTTTTTGCTGTACTGGGACCAAGGATTATCAATAAAGCTTCATTACAGACACCTTACAGCTGATTATTGCAATCTGGGACTATAGTAAAGCATTCAGAAAGCTTCACCAGAGGTCAGAGGGGTCTGTCTGTAACTATGGGTTGTCTGTAAGTCGGGTGACCTTAAGTCGGGGACCGCCTGTACACCAGCAATTATCTATTTCTCATCCCTTTAACACCATCATATCATAGTATATCATAGTATATAAGGCTGGAAAAAGACGCAAGTCCATCAAGTCCAACCTTTAAGAATTAAATAAATGTTTTATCCCCATAACCCGTGATATTTTTTCTCTCCAGAAAGGCATCCAGGCCTCTCTTGAACATGTACATAGAGTCCGCCATAACAACCTCCTGCGGCAGAGAGTTCCATAGTCTCACTGCTCGTACAGTAAAGAACCTTTGTCTATGTTGATGGTAAAATCACCTCTCCTCTAAGCGTAGAGGATGCCCCCTTGTCCTGGTCACAGGCCTGGGTATAAAAAGATCTTTGGAGAGATCCTTGTACTGTCCGTTCAGGTATTTGTACATTGTAATGAGGTCTCCCCTCAGTCGTCTTTTTTCTAAACTGAATAATCCCAAATTTTGTAATCTGTCAGTGTATTCTAGTTCCCCCATTCCCCTAATAATCCTGGTTGCTCTCCTCTGCACCCGTTCCAGCTCTACTATATCCTTTTTATAAACTGGTGACCAAAACTGTACACAATATTCCATGTGTGGTCTGACCAAGGGCAAAACTATGTCTTTATCATGAGAATCTATTCCTCTCTTGATACATCCCATAATTTTATTTGCTTTAGCAGCAGCCGCCTGGCTCTGGTCACTAAAATTAAGTTTACCATCCACCAATACCCCCAAGTCCTTTTCAGCTCCAGTAATTGACCGTTTAGAACATAATTGTACTTTTTGTTTCCATGGCCCAAGTGCATAACTTTACATTTATCTACATTAAACCTCATCAACCATTTCTCTGCCCACTCCTCAAGCTTCCACAAATCCCTCTGTAATGCTAAACTATCGACCTCAGTATTCATTACTTTACACAGCTTAGTATCATCTGCAAATATTGAAACTTGACTTGTGTAAACCCACTACAAGGTCATTAATAAAAATATTAAAATGAAGTGGCCCCAATACTGACCCCTGTGGCACTCCACTGGTAACATCAACCCAATCTGAGAATGTGCCATTAATGACCACCCTCTGTTTTCTATCACTAACCCAAATACACAGATTTTCTCCTATTCCCAGCAGTCTCATTTTATATACCAACCTTTTATGTGGCAGCGTGTCAAATGCCTTTGAAAAGTCCAGATATACAACATCCACAGCGTCTCCCAGATCCACTGGAAACTACCATGCTACAAGAGGGTAAAACAAACCTGTATTTTTAGCTGGTGTCAGGTTCCAGTCGCCTATGCTATGCTGATTTAAACCCCTTACGGACGTGTGACATATTAGTACATCACACACAGTCCGTGTGTCTCAATCCCCCTATGTATTCTTCCTCTACTCCACTCCATCCCCCTCCCTTGCCTTCTCATGCACATGACAGGAAGTAGGGAAGGAGTAGGATGAGTGTAGAGGAGAGAGGAGACTTAAACACGGCCATCATACGCTGATAGGAAGAACACTGTTTTGCCGTTTGTCTTTTAATTAAAACATTTACTCAGTTCAAATGGTTGGTGTTTTATTATTTTATTTAAATTTTCCCACTAAGGGACTTACACTGGGGATACATTGTTCCCTTATACAATACATTGGAGTACGTCTGTACTGCAATGCATTGTATCTGTCAGTGGTTCACAGGACCTTCAGCTTCACTCTTCTGCCATTCACTCTTCTCACAACCGTCTCCAGGACTTCTCCCGTGCTTCTCTCCTTCCAAATGTGTCAGACTGTCCCCCACTTTCCAAACCCTCAAACATAACCTGAAAACCCACCTGTTCAGGATCGCTTATAATGCACAATAACTGCACTTCTCCCTCACCTCATGTTTTTTATCTTCCCCCACCCCATATAGTTTGGGAGCCCTCATACACAGGCTCCTTCTTCTTCTTGTCTCCTGATCACTGTAGTTTTGTACTTTGTACTTCCACCTGTTTTTGTCTTAAAGGGGTATTCCGGGAATATGAACGTCTGACACAAAAACCCATGATGATATCAATAAATGAATACAACAATACTCAATGTCATTAGTCACAAAACGGAGCTTAAATAATTTGATTTTATGATTTACAAAATTTATGGCCTCTCTAAAGTAGGTGGAGTTATCACCAAGATGGCTGCCACTGGAAACTACAAGTTCCATGATTCTTTAGTTCTCAGTAACTCCTCCTACCACTTATGCTCTGCTCCCAGTGATGATCTAACAGGTTTTCTTGCTCAGTTACCATAGTAATGATGTGTAACTGCCATCACCACAACACTGACCATACTGGATGCACTGCAACCAACCGACAACAGCCAAACGTAGTGGTGATCACATGACCCTGCCCAGGACCGCGCGGAGGAAATTAACGGACTGATTAAAGGGCCAGTAGCATTTTAATTCTTCATTACAGTGTATGTCATCAGCATTTTTCTGCTAAAGGGAGCAAAATTTTTAATTACAACTAATTACACATTAGCTTATATTTTGAGTGCCCACTTGTATATGAATTATGCTGATTCCTGGAATACCCCTTTAATGTAATGTATGTGACCTCCTTACTGATTATACAGCACCATGGAATTAATGGTGCTCTATAAATAATAATAATGATAATTATTTTGCCTACGAGACCCAGTCTTGGACTGGGCCCCGCGATCGCACTGCAGGGTTCCTGGGGAGTGACTGTCTCTCCTTTGCTTATAAAAAACAACAAACAGAGGACGATGCCTCGGCTAATACTTCCTAAAAACGTGATAAAGAAAGCAATACCCATTATTGGGAGTGCTCACCTGATGACCTCTTGAAAGTAAGCCAAATATCCCAAACTGGGCAATACACTAGCCAAGCAAACCCGAAGCCCTAAAAAACAGGGGCCCAGCAGAGTGATAAGGAAATAAAGGAAAAAAATAGGCTCTCGACTCCACACTAAATAATTACATATAGTGGTGATTTAACAATTATATAGCGAATATAAATAAAAATAACTATAGTTAGAAATAAGTTAAAATGGATAAAATATTTTAAAAATTTTTTTTTATAAATTTAAATGTATTCATTTTACAGACCTTAATTTTACATATTTTATTCCTAACTATATTTATTTTTATTTGCTATATAGATGTTAAATCGCCAATAAATATATTCATGAGGGGGCTGTTCGAAGAGCTGCCTTTTCCCCTGACCGCCCCTCCCACTCAATAGGCTAGCGGTGACTGCCAAGCTTCATGCGGCCCCCTCATGAATAAGATGGACCCCTTTGAGCGCGGCAATGTCTGCTAGCTTTATCGGTGGGTTCAGATATAGCTAGCAGTTTAATAATGCTAAAAGTGAGCTAGCGCTAGGAGTTGCTTACTTTAGTAAGCAGATCCTAGTGCCTTTTTTATAGGTCCTCTTTAACCCCTCGACGACCAGGCTCTTTTTCGTTTTTGTGTTTTCATTTTTCATTGTAAAGAGCTGTATGAAGGCTTGTTTTCTGTATAACAGAAAACACTTCATAGTGACGGCATTTAATATTTTATGCCGTGTACTGGGAAGCAGGAAAAAAATTCCAAATGCAGGGAAATTAGGTTGGTGCGATCACAGTGATACCAAATTTATATAGGTTTTATAATGTTTTTATATATTTACAAAAATTTAAACTTCCTGTACCCAAAAAAATTCTTTATTTTGCCATGTTCTGGCACTAATAACTTTCTCATATTTCAGTGTAAGGAGCTGTGGGTGGTCTAATTTTTTGCGACATTTTTAATGCTGCCATTTTGAAGACTGTACGGCCTTTTGATCACAATATTTTTCAAAATTGCAATAGCGACTTTGGGCACTATTTTCCATTACAGGGTTAAACACCGGGAATAATCGTTATTATATTTTGATAGATCGGACATTTTGGCCTGTGATTACATCGAACATGTTTATGATTCTTACTGTTTATTTACTTTTATATGTGATTTAAGCAAAAGGGGTGATTTAAACTTTTACTTTTTTTTTTTACAATTTTTCATATTTTTTATTTAAAAAATTTACCATTATTTCAGACCCTTCAGGGTACTTTAACCCTACAGGGTCTGTATTGCAGTATGTAGAAATATTATGAGAGATAATATTAGAGATCATTACACATGGCAAGCCTACGAGTCTCAATGAGACTGTAGGCTGCCATGGCAACCAATCGCTGCCCTGCGATGATCAAGATGGAGGCGCCCATGTAATGGTCATTAGGTTCTACTGCGGCATTTAACAGGTTAACTGCCATGATGGGGCAGTAACAGGCGGGCGTCAGCTGTATTATACAGCCGACACCCGCTGTGTATGGAGAGTGCTCAGCTCGTTAGCTTTCTCCATACACCCCTCGTAGCACAAGGACAATGTAGTTCATCCTGGTGCGTGAAGGTGTTAAGCAGTTAGTACAAACTCCAGACCAGCTAATAAATAATGACACAGACCAGATAACAAATACAGTGCCCAAATGAGACAATTAACCCCTTTGTGAGTGAGGGTCACTGGTTGCTGAATGTTGAACAGCCTTGCATATTATAACAAGATTTAGGGTTTTTTTTCATGACAGATGAGTTTTTTACCTGATAGGATAGTTATATTAATAACTAGTTTCTAGAATTAGCAGACAAATTACTAAAAAAGTGAAAAAAACATGCTTTTTTGTAATTTTTCCTTTTAAAGTTTTTAATAAGTAGTAAAATGTATTAAACCTTTACCAGAAAACGCAAAGAGTGCTTGTATTTCTGCAAACTATAAGCTCTTTTTCCCTGCCGCTCCTTCTCAATTCAGCTTTCAGCTGTCCACGTCAAACAGCTATACCTTCTGAACCATGGCAGTCATCATAAGAAAAATGAGCATCTTTCCTTTATTATGATATATGGTTTGCGTTTTATAGGTGTCACAGAACCGGCGATTGCCATTGTTAAAGTTGAAAACAAGAATGACAAGTTCCATTTAAAAATCACATTTTTTTGCAATTTTATCAGTAGATATCTCCAGTTCTGTTGCACCTACAAACAAAATCAGATAACTTATTAAAGGGGAGGTTTTCTGCATGCCACAGTTCTGACTTAATATCTGTTTGGGGTGGGCCACTGTCATGATGTCCATATGTGCTATTTGTTATCAGAGTATGTGCAAATGGAACATATAGGGCAGTCAAGAAGGTGTTAATAATTTAGACCTCCAAGAAGACAATTAATAACTATAGAGGTCCCCCGGAGCAGATGTTAATGAAATGGACACCCCAGAGCAGAGAACTATAATAATGGAGAGACTCCACAGCGGACAGTAATAGTGGTGGAGAGATGCTACAATAGACAGTAATAATAATGGATCCTCCTCCAGAGAACACAATAATAGTAGTAATTGAGAGACAATAATAATACTGGAGACCCCAGAGAAGACAATAAATAATAATACAGACCCCAGACCACCCAATAAATATAGTGCCACAACCAGTACAAGCCCTGATAACTATGTTTGAAAATATTCATGAATGTGGAACAAGGTATATACTCCATGGCAAATTTCACCTGAATTCTGGCGTTGTCATAAGTAAATCCACCCACTGTTTTCAGTTTTACCTCTCTTAACATAGTTCTGTGTATGTTTTGGCTGGCCTTGGGTCCTTCAAGACTTATAACAATAAACTGCCTGGAAGTTATGAAATATAGTTTTCATTTATTTGTTAATTTAACATCTCACTTTATATGGATATAGCCTCTGTAAATGAAAGAATTTATTATTTTCTATCCATCAGTACACTGATGCAGTATATACCTTTAATGCTGCAGTTGAGACATTAGGGTTATAAGAGTGAGAAATAAGAAAGCATTCTTCTTCTATGTACCGGAACCTGTGTGACTTGTTATCAGAATCCATTCACATAGGAGAGAACAAACGTGAAGGATTTCATTATACTATAGTGTTGGATAGTAACATAATTAAGATGGCAGGATGAGATAGTAAAGAAAATGAATGGTATCTAATAAGACTGCTCATGTGTGAAAAATGTATGCGGGTACTTAGGATGGACTAAGCAACAGAAAAAAAAAGATATTTAATCAGCTCCATTTTCTACTACAATTCATTTAACCCTCCACAATATTCCAAGCACAATGATTACATAAAGAAACATACATTGCTTAAAACCGAATATTCCCTCTTCCAGACTATCACGTTTCGTTGTAAAACAACTGTCTCACATTGCAATTGTTAAGCCTTTTGTTACTAATTGTCTAATTGGAATCTTGATTTGCATAAATCAAAAGAACAAATAGGCGCAATAAACTTTGTAATATATCTTATCAGAGCAAAGCTCTTCACTGAAATCTCTGCTGACTTCTGTCTTCTTGCAATGCACAAGAGCTTGCTGAGGTGCTGGATTACATAGAAGCTCTATACAAATGGGAGGAGCAAGTCACAGCAGCTAGATCTCCATCTACTAGGCTTTAGGCAACAGCAAGGACAGGACATGTAATCTAAAGAGAGAAGAAAAAAATGAAGATTACAATTCCTATGCAGGCAATTACGTACAAGATATGTTCTGTAGGTTTGTTCTTAAGTTGAATTTGTGTGCAAGTCAGAACTGTTTATTTTATAATTGTAACCCCAGCCACATTTTTTTTTTGGTCTCTGTGACAATTGGATCTTAAAAATGTTGGATTGTCATCAGAACCAGGATTAGCAATAAATCTTAATTGGAGACACATTTGATAACTGTTTTAGCTGTTTATTGTAGCCTAGGGCTAAAGTACAGTAAATTACCAACTTCCAGTGGCCCATTTGTAACTAGGGGTCGTCTGTAAGCGGTGTTTTTTTTTCGCTCATTTCTCGCTCTCCACCTTCAAAATCCATAACCTTTTTCATTTTTACGGTACAGAAGCTGTGTGAGGCTTATTTTGTGCGTACAAATTTTACTTTCCCGTAGTGTTGTTATTTTAATGCGTGTACTGCGAAGCTGAAAAAATTCAATGTTGGAAAAATTGAAAACAAAACAGCACGTGCGTCAGTTCTTGTGGCCTCAGTTTATTACAACTTTGACTGTGCGCTCCATAACACCTCAGCTTTATTCTTCGGTTCGGGTGCGATTGGTGATACCAATTTATATAGGTTTTATTGTGTTTTAATACATTTTCAAAAATTAATCAAATTGTACAAAAAGAAAAAAAATTTTTGCATCCTTCTGACGCAAATAACTTTTTCATACTTAGTGTGCACGGGCTGTGTGAGTGTGTCATTTTTGGAAATGACCAACATTTATGCTACCATTTTGATAGGTCTGTGCGATGCGACATTAAATTTTAATTAAATTTTAATATCCATTTATTAGTGATTAAAAAGGTGTACAAGTTGCATTTCGGACTTTGGGCGCCATTTCCCGTTTTGAGAGGTCACCGCCTGCATAACCTTTAAAATTTGATAGATCGAGCATTTTGGACGCGCAATACCTAATATGTTTAATATTTTAACTGTATTTAGTTTTTATATCAGTTCTAGGGGGGATCAGAATTTTAATATTTTATTATTTTTTATTTTTTTAAACTTTATTTTTTTCTTTTTTTCTTCACTATTCTTAAGACCACTAAGGGCAGTGGTGGCGAACCTATGGCATGGGTGCCAAGGTGCACCAGAGCCTTTCGTGTGGGCACTCAGAGGGCCTCACCACAGACAGAGTTTCCCAAACAGGACCGAATCCACCAAATCTTCCTGCAGTCCCAGGCAACTTAACAGATGCTGCAAGTGACACTTCATTGGCTGTTTGGAACTGCAATATCTTTGTAGGTCATCCTGTTGGACCCAACATTCTACTCTGGAGAGAATCTATCTGCCCTCTTTCTTTCAACTGTATTGGTAGCCTTAGGAGGAAGAACACGTAGCAATAAGTTATTGCTTAAAATGACATGTTGGCACTTCATGGTAAATAAGTCGATTTTGGTTGTAGTTTGGGCACTCAGTCTCTAAAAGGTTTGCCATCACTGATCTAAGGTACATGAACCCTAGATGGTCAGATCGCTCCTACCATATACTGCAATACTTCTGTATTGCAGTATATGGCATTTTTGCAGCTCATTCATTACAATGAGCCACTGGCTCATTGTAACGAATCTGCAGAAGCCAGGTAGCCTCGGGTCAAACGAAGACCCGGGGCTACCATGGCAACCAATCGCCGCCCCCCCAACCCCGCCCCCCCGATGACTTTCGGGGGAGCGAAGATCGTAATAAAGATGGCGGTGCCCACGCGCCGCAGTCTTTTAAATGCCACAGACGACTTTGCCGGCGGCAATGAAAGGGTTAATAGCCACAATATGCAACAACCCCCACCCTTGTATGAAGAGGACTCAGCCCGTGATCCCTCTTCATACATTCTTTGTACCTTTGCGCCGTAGAGCTACGGTGCAGAGCGTTAAGGGGTTAAAGGAAACCTACCATCTTGGATCTACCTATTTAGGTAGATCGGTGTCAGGTTCCACTAATAAATGCCATTGGACCCCATTTTAGGGCCCAATAAGTTGGACTTCAGTACCCGACAAGTTTGTAAATCTTTTATTACCCTAATATGGCAAATTTGTGAAATGGGCTACTGGGGCGTGGAGTAGCCTTGCTGTGTAGCTACGGCTACTCCACACCCCAGTAGCCCATTTCACAAATTTGCATATTAGGGTAATAAAAGATTTACAAACTTATCGGGCACTGATCCTCCTACTATATCTTCTGCTCGTAGCTACTCGTCCGCGCCTGCTGGGTTCCGAAGCCAGAACTCATTCTATTTTGTTAAAGCTAAGAGCAGTTCTTTCCAATCCTGGGCAGCACCGTGATCCAAAGCTAGTCCTGTGTATATGAGCAATAAACAGTATTGCTACACATATGTAATATGTATAGGCTCAGCAAATTACTATTATCACTATCCTGTAAATTTCAGTACACATAGATTTGTGTTGCTACCTAGGACTTATGTTGAATTAGCTAGACTCAAACAGAATTGATTAAGAAATCAAAAGTCTATTGCTTAGATGCAGCATTGGAAAACTTTTGTTCTCAGCAGTGGCTAATTTATCCTGGTCATCATGCAATAGGTCTAAAAAAAAAGGCATCTTCTTATTTACGTACTGCAATCTTCAAGGGAACCTTTCAACAGTGACCTCATTGTCACTAAAGACAGGTTGCAGAAGCCCAATATAGCTGGATTGCAAAGATGTCTTTCTGCCTTTTCTGCACATTTTACACTTACCTTGCACCCTGACAGAATGCTGTTCTGAATCCCAGGTTTGTTTTAGTTTGGATGCAATTAAAAAAAAAAGGATGTGACTGTGCTGCTCAATCACTCCTCAGCCCCCACCTTTCTGTTCCTGTACAACTCCTCCCTCCTGCTCCTTCACTTACATAAGGACATAGCTTACAGAGTGGTGAGCTGACATCAGTAGGGGAGGGAAGAGTTGCACTTGAGCACATAGGTAGGAGCTGAGAGCTGAGGTCTGATTGAGTCATATGCTTTTTTTTTAAATGCATCCAAACCAAAACAAACTTGGACAAGACGGGATTACTGGATCGGGTGCATGGTAAGTTAAAACAACAAATTATATTGTAATGCAAATCACAGAAAAATGCAGACATAATTGCAATTCAGTGAATGGGCTTTGGCAACTGTCTTATGATGAAAATGAGGTCCCTTATGACAGGTCCCCTTAACACCCTTAAGGACACAGCCATTTTACAGCTTAAGGCTCAGTCCCATTTTTTGGATTCTGACCTGCGTCCTTATATGGTTATAAACTTTGAAACACTTTTACTTATCAAAGCGATTCTGAGAATGTTCTTTCCCACATGTGTTACTTCATTCTAGTGGTAAACTTTGGCTGATAAGTTTTGCGTTTATTACAAAAAAGGAAAAAATTAGGGAATTTTAGAAAAAATTTGCCATTTCGAAATTCAAATCACTGCGTTTTCAGGAAGATCGATTTAAACCACCTAAATAACCTTTCCGAATACATTTCCCATTTGTCATTTACATTTTCATAATTTTGAATGTTTGGATAATTTATTTTTGACGTCACGCGGCCTACAATCGAATACGATTTTCGTATTTTCATAATTGACTATTTGGGGATAAATACTGTTTGAAATTACAATTTACTATTTAGCATCAAAAACCCCTATATAACAACCCATTTTCAAATCTGCACCCCTCAAACTATCAAAACAGCATTTTCAAAGATTGTTTAACCCCTGAGTTTCTATATTGATCAAAATGGCGGTGAAATTAGAATGGTCAAATTTTGTCGGTTACTACGTTCATTTAGACCCTAAAATTTACACATTCCAAAAGATAAAATAGAAAACCCACCATAAATTTTCCACATGTGGACATTCCTTTGTTATGGGGCACAGCGAGGCGCAGAAGGGAAGGAGGACCTGCCAGCTGCCAAGATTTTAGTTTTCTCGTTGCCACTTTGAAGGCTATAAATTTTCGTTTTCGTTATTTGGGCATGTCTCGGCATTTTTTTGCGCCATGAGATGCTTTTTCCAGTGTACCATTGGGGTGAGTATCAGTTGAAAATTAGGAACTTTTTTTGAGGTCATAGTAGAAAAGCATAATCTGTCTGGATTTTTTACTTTTTTTTTTTCCGTGTTCACCTGATAGCCTAATAATCCTGTATCGATTCTATGGTCGATATGCTACGGGGAACCAGACATAATATTTTTCTTATGTTACTAAATTGCCAAATAAAAGCCCTAAATGTGGGGAAAAAAATCTATCTTTTTGCATCGCCGGTTTCCGCAGTGCATAACATTGTTACGTTTTGGCTTCTCAGAGACTGGTTGAGGCTGTTTTTTGTGGCCATGTTGTTTTGCAAAACAGATCATTCTGTAAATATGTTTTGTTGATCTTTTTATTGCATTTTTAGTGGGATATAATAGGTACAAAATTCATCATGAGGAGGGTTTTTAAGTTTTTTTTTTACGGGTTCATCATATGGTGTCAATTAGACTATTTAGTTATTCTATGGATGTTAGCGCTGAACATATATGTGGGGTTGGTTATGATTGACCTTTTGAGCGTTAATGTTCTCTTTAATGTTTTGGGGATTTGGGCATTCTAGTGTTTATAAGTTATTTTTATTGAAAATTTTTTTTTTACATTTTTACTTGATCCACCATGGGATGATGAACAAGCAATCATTGATTGCTTGTTCATGATAATACTCTGCAATACTGGATGTATTGCAGTCATTAGCAGTGCATAGCCTATGCAGATGCATAGGCGAACTTTGCCTTAAGATGACGTCACAACGCTCTTAAGGCACTGCCTTCAGGCTCTCTGGGTCCCGATCAGACCCAGAGGTGCCATAGCAGCGATGCCCCCCCCCCCCCCCCGAAAAGCGCGCGGAGGACGATCAGTAGGTAAAGACCCCTGGAAGGCATGTTAAATGCCGCGGTGCGTTGACCGCGGCATTTAAAGGTTAAACGCCCGCGATCGGGCCCACTCCGAACGGGTGTTAGCCGGGATGTCAACGGTAGATTAACGGCATCGTCTCTGCGCAGTAGCTGTACTGCGCTGAGCGCCAATATGGAAGCTGACAGTACAGCTACGGCCAGAGCGCTAAGGGTTAAAGAAAATCTACCATCAAAATTAGCATGATACATGGACAACACATAGATCCATCCACTGTGACACTGGTTATCTTATATTGGTTATTCATGCTCCCATGCATCTAAATTCAAGTTTTACATTGGTATAGCCTCAATGGGGGCCATCCAGAAGCCCTCCGGGCTCAAGCTTCACAGGCTATTACACGATTAATGCCCCTTTCCCCCACTCCTACTGCAACACATCCATCCTCTCCTCATGTATCTCCACTCAGCAGAGGAAGTTTAATCACCTAGTGACGGGGGGGGGGGGGCGCGGGGGCCCTCGGCTATTCATCTATGCTTAATTTCAAAGATGATTTTCCAATCCAAAGGGTAATAGGTCTGCAAAACTAGTCCCTCCCTATGTCAGGGCTGTCAGTGACTAGATCACTCACTAGGAGGTCTCTCTCACATCGAATGTAGCTCTAAGTCTCTGCCTGGTACTATGTCATTATATCCCCTCCTCCCCATTACTAACATTCGTAAAGGAAGAGAAAAGCAGGTTGGGCCAATGCTTGCACCTCACAAGGGAGTTTAAAACGCATGTGGGATTTGGAGACAATGGTCAGTCTTCGTTAAATCAGATTCCAATGAAGGAAAGCTGCTTCTCAGTGCTACCAGTGAAGTTCACAGAGGTCAGAGAAGTCTCTACTTAGCCTAAACAGAGTGTTTTCAAGCATAGCCGTCTGACACCTTGGCCTCCAGAGTACTAGGGCCCAGAACAGAGAGTCACATCAGGACTCTGTGCTAACCCTCCAGAGCAGCCTGAAGCTAATACCAGGTTGCTAGCAATCCTCTCCTGAGGTACCAAACCCAACCAGTCTACTCCCTCCTTCGGAAGTTTGTGGATGTAAGAAAGCCATACCGTTCCAATCAAAGAACTATATTTACACTTCATCACAGAACTACCTTGAGTTGATCCAGCACCGCTGTAACACCATCATGGCGACTAGGGATCCTATACAATAAGGGTGCCCAGGGAGAACCCACTCTCAGCCTCTCCTCTTTCTTGGCTGCACACCACCTGAACGTAGACCTGCCAGGCTGTTGATCGAAGCTTTGCCCTGATATCAAGCGCTGTCATTCTCTTCCCGCCCATAGGGAACATGCTGCCAGCTGCTTCTTATGTCAAAGAAAGAACAGACTCTAACCTTTTTGTGGAGACAGTAGGGTAAGATAGCAAACAACTTGCAGCCGATATACCCCCACAACGATTGTCTCATGGCAGCCTGAGCCCCTTTTCTTGCCATGATCGGATTCTCTGATAACAAGTGATTATTTAATGCATGTGAAAAATATACAGGCAGGAAATAGACAACAACAACTTTCGGACAAAACATTTGGTTTTGATGTATCCTATACATGTGACGTTATATGTGGGTTGTAAAAAATGAACCAATACATACGAAATGATTTATGGAATCCTGGTGTGAAGGAGTAACATTTCCCTTGTCTGGCCCAGTAATGGACAGTTAAAATATTGGTCAGAAACCTTAGGGTTATTATAGTCGCTTCGTTGCAAGTGAATCCAGTACGGCTTTTATTGAGTAGTCAAAGAGCAGGTGGATGACACCGCGCACAAGCATTCAGAGTTTTGCCAACAATACAACCAGGAGCTCAGTAAGTCTGGGTGGAGACTCTGGTGTTACTGCAGTCTGGTACGTCTGCATACTGGAGGCATAGACCAGAGGTCATTACTGTTATGGCTTAAACTATTTTGAAAGAAATAACACAGTTATAGACTGTTACGGAAGTTGCCAATTAGAGTTGACCCCTCACACCCCTTCTTTGATAAAGCAAAGTTTGTATGAGTCAAAGAAATTTTGAATCCAACAAATAGAAATATATAAATTCTGTGATAAATGAAAAAAATGAAGGCATGATCTGGTTTTCCACAACTTTAAAAAAATAAACTCATTTATCTACCAGTGACAGAAGATAGTACCCCTGAAAATGTGAGGGAATGTTTAATCTATTGGCACATTTAGTCATGAGTGTCCACAATCAGTATGCATCCAGACATATAGCATATAGCTTTCACTGGCGAGTTTGGGAGACCTAGTGTGTAATTACCACTCACTTAGACCAGTGTGGGTTATGAGAAAGGTGTCTTTCAACTAGATAATCAATCAATATCACATATCAGGTTATAAGACTCATTCCCAAGAGAGGCTTTGTTTCCTCTGTGACTACTTGTTGGCCAATTCCGAATGTTAAGATTAGTCAAGCACGAAACAGGTCAGTATGTAATGCCCCCCAATCACCTGAAATCGCTGCTGTTTTTGTAATGATTGAAATACAGATTATGAAGCTTAACGTGGATGGCTGCAATTTCTCATGTCTCATGGATGCTTCTCAGTTTCTATTTGCCATAACTTCTGAGACACCACAATACTAAGATTCTACATACTGAAGAAGAAAGTGCAATTTAAATCTCCCTACTGCTCGTATTACACATAAGAAATCTTTTACCCTTACTTCTTCACTTTAGTGCAGGTTTATCAGCCCTAGGACAGGTCATGAAAGAATCCAATGTGGTAGAAGGACTCTTAACAAAACTTCATATCACTCTGTGCTATAAGATGCGTATGCCTGGACATGGCTCAGATTAAGAGAGACTGAGACAGATCAGAGAGATGAGTTCCATGAGATGGATATAAAACAAATGACCTCTAAGTTCTGCTCCTCACCTTCATCAATAAACACAAGTAAGCTCTGCTATTAAAGACCTATCTGTCCTCTGTGTAGAGTTAACAGTGACTTGGAGAATGTGTTATTTGTTATCAGTGTTCTTCTACTCCTTCGGGAATACCCTTTTAGTTGGTAGTGTCTGCCCTAATCCAAGCTGTGAAGGTCTGACCAAGTGTAGTTTAAAGGACATGACCCCTTGGTGTCCTGGTGTATATGACAAAAAAGGATATCTAATATAATATGGAAGGCTACAATTATCATTTTCTAATAAGGATAATTATTCAACTGAATGCCCAATAAATAGCAGTACCAGACTTTCCTCTCCCACCACACCCCCTTCCTATCCACCAGCGGGAGCACATCAACTATTCGCGCTGCAACTCAAAATTTGAATAATAGATATGGTCACATCAAATCCTAGGATTTACCAAGGTGATAAAGGTTGGTTTGGTCAAATATTATAGGTAGATCAGTAATATAGTGGGCAAAGCCAACAAAACTTAAGGGTAATACCAACTTTGAACCTCTAATAACCAGGATCTACTTCAAGAAAATTATAAATAGAATCCTCTATGGGTAAAGATGTAAAATATATATTTTCATCTGTCCGTTTTGTTCGTCAGCTTACAAGACCAAGAGCAATGCTCACTGACATTGAGCTTGTAGAAGAAAAAGAATGTAACATACCAAATGTTCCTGTAAGAAAGGCCTGAGCTGAGATTTAACACTGGTATTTTACTCCAGATTTAGGACCTATACGCCGACAAGCCACAAAAGAATGAGAACTGGAACGCGAAAGGGAGATTGTAAAAAAGAGTAACCGAAAAAAGTCGTGTTGAGGTTAAAGGCACACTCCTCCCCGTACTGGGGCATCAGGAATTTTCCGTGGCAATTATGTAAACTCCATTTCCAGTAATTCCTCTCAACAGTAGCCACTCATTATTAGTGACTAAACAATACTTGATTAACATGAATTGTATAAATAGATCATCAGAGAGGTAACAGACTACAATCACATGTAGTCTCGATCCTGCAGTCATCTGTAACTGTAGATCGTCTGAAGACCAAAGACTGAGGCACCTAACCGAGAAGTTAATATGAATGACATTTTATAGGGAGATTACATTAGGAAAAAAGGTAGGACAATCTAGATTTAGGGAGGCATGATGGGATTAAAGTCTAAAGTAATCCAAGGGATATCTGTAATCTTACAAGTCCACAACGAAAAATCTTATTGTGTAGTATCAGGCGCAAAGGCGCAGACAAATAGCTAATACTTTTTTATACCCACCAGAAAGCAAAAGAAGTTTATTAATCATCGATGCAATGAGGGGAAACCTACCCTGTATGTCATGCGCCATAGAGGCTTAGTTGCTGACCCAAGTAAAAAAATGCCCTCTATTCCTCTACCTCGTACTCCGGCCATCTCCACTACTACCACAACACATTGAATTAGACAAGTGCTGGACATTTCAGAGATACAAATAGATTGTAGAAGACAACGAACTACCAGGTTTTGCGAGCTTACATGACTTCCACGTATAGTCAGAGTACAGACGCCAATCTACGTGAGTGGAACGGACAGAAGACAGTAGATTTTTATGGACTGTATGGGGAACAGAATTAGTACCCGTTAAAAAGATCTTGGGGACCGGATATAGAACAATAAAACACCCTGGAACGCATGAAGAAAAAATTCTCGCTCGTCAACATATTGGGAGAGGCGAGGAAAAGATAAGAAAAGTCAAAGAAAAGTAAAAGCCTACAAGCTGGGATTTCCACCAGCCACGCTCAGCAGGATAAAACTAAAATTACAATTGTGTCAAATTAAGGTGGGATTAGGAAAAAAGGGAGGTGGGAGGGCTGGTGCTAAGTTGATGTTAATCAAAAGCTTACAAGCCGATAGGGACGATCGGGAAGCACAGCTCAGGGCAGTCAGTGAGGACAAGGACCCTTGGAGTAAGGACTTTTAGGGATTGACGGGGCTGTGGTCAGCCATCAAAGTGTTCATGTGCCGGCAAAAGTATGGGTAACAACACGTACACGTAAGTGACAATATAAGACCAATATATCAGCCGAGCAGTAACGGCCAGCCTCAAGCACATCAAGCAATGATGTTGGATAGAGGAATGGACGGTTGCCATTGCACTTCTAAAAATACAGATTTGCCGACGTCCGCTTCCCAGAGCGGCACAACGCAGAGCTAAAAGATCCAATGAAGACATTGGGGCAGATTTACCACCCCACCCCCCCCCCCCCCCCCCGATTTCCTGTATGTGTGCTGCCAGCTCTGTAGTGCCAAAAAACCGCGGCAATTCATAGGAACAATCGGCGCAAACATAATATTCGGGATACCCGATAGCAAAACGTGATCGTGGCCCTTAGTAAAGGTAGAACCCCCATTGTGTTTATAGTAGCGGTGGTTAATGTGCTCGTGTAGATCGCTACAGCATAGTAAGCATAGAAGAACAGGTCGAAGAGGACCAATTCAGAAGGAAGTTCGGATCTGTGGTAGGAAATGAAGTGCTACCTACCCTCAAAAGAGCTAAGTAAGCATTGCAGCTGGAGGTATGCAATCCAGGAAACCTGTCAGGTCATCAGGGGAAACGGTGGACAAACTGTGGTGGGCTGCTTTGCCAATCAGAGAGACTCCCGAAACCGGAGGGAAAAGCCGGATTATCAAATAAGATGTGCAAGGATCTGTTTCTAGTGAGAATATGTTCCGAGACTAGCGTTAATCCCAAAGAGACATAACGGCGTGTCAATGTATGGAAAGCCATCCTGTTACAGTGAAGTCGGAGGAGGGATCCATGAAAGCGACCTGAGAGAGGCCTGTAAATGACTTCTTCCAAACATACCATTGCCTTAGAGTGAGCACACTAACTATATCTCAATCTAGAAAGGGCCTCCATTAGATCCCGTGTCACAGTCAAGTTGGGCGGCTGAAATTAGGAAGGTAAAGCGTGAGTGTTGTAATAGTGGTTTAAAGACCACATACTGAATTTTGCTAATACCTCTAAGGTTGTTTAAAAAGGAAGAGTGGAAATCGGATCAGCAAAAAAGTACAAACGAATTACTGAGTGTTGTCCTATGTTAATAGCAGTACCCCATCGAACAAAGCAGTTGAGTGGCCATAGTCAGCAAGTTGTAGAAGTTTAATGGTAAATGGGGGGTTAATTTGTACATATGCCCCCAAGGTCCTTGAACACATATCCCAAATATTATATAACGAGACACTTAAGGGCCTTTCACCACCTCCACCCGAGTGAAATTATAATCACCATCCTGTAGGGGCGGCTACACAGATTTCAGGCACTTGGAATTTCCTTCGCCCCCACAGTTGCGGAGATATAATCAATTCGAGATACTGACCATTGTAATCTGGGTTGTGGTCAGGAGAGGAGATGGGGCGTGTGTTTGCTAATCTTCTCTAATACTGCAATCAGGTGGCAAGGCATAAGTCAGGAAACAATTATAATATTAGATTTTCTTGTTCATGCTAATGGGTTGTGTTCACACACCCATTCCGCTAATTATACCGTTGACATGTTTGCATGTTTCGGCCAGTTTTGCTTGTGTGCCAACACGCGGTTTGCGCCAGTAACGATACGCACGCATTTGAGCCATTACGAATTAGAGGCGTTTGCGGCACGTGCGATAACGCAGCTGCGCTGGTCAGCGTTGCGCCAGTTGCGATTACGCAGCGTTTGCGCCAGTTGCGAATCCGCACGTTTTGCGACCAGTTGCACGATTACGCAGTCGCCCTTTGCATAACCAGTTGCCATCAGTACCATGCGTTGCTCCATTGCCATTCGCTCGCGTTGAGCAAGTCCACTAGATTGGCAGTGATACAGCTGCGATTGACGCCAGTTGCCACGCTGGTTTGCGCCAGTTACCTATACGCTGCGTTTGCCCAGCTGGCCTTACGCTGCGTTTTATGCATCACTGCGTTCGCATTTGCCATTACGCTGCGCTTGCGCCAGTTGCATACGCTGCGTTGCGCCAGTTGCCATTACGCTGCTTGCGACGTTGCCATTCGCTGCGTTTGCGCCAGTTGGCATTACGCTGCGGTATGCGCCGTTGCATTACGGTTTGCCGGTTGCCTAGTGCTTAGCGTTTTGCGCAGTTGCCATTACGCTGCGTTTGCGCCAGTTGACCATACGCTGCTTTGCGCCATGTCCATTCGCTGCGTATTGCGTCCAGTGCCATTACGAAGCGTTGCGCCAGTTGCCATTACGCGCGTTTTGCGCCAGTGGATACGCCATTTGCGCAGTGCGTTGCCCGCCAGCTTTTGCGATTACGCGGCGTTTGCGCCAGTTCGGTTCGTGAGTTCTCCACGCTGCGTTTGCGCCAGTTGCGATTACGCGGCGTTTTGGCTCAGTTGCGATTACGCTGTGTTTGCGCCAGTTGCGATTAGCGCTGCGTCGTTGCGTTCGCATGTTGCGCCCAGTCGATACGCTGCGTTTGCCGCCAGTGCGTTACGCTGCGTTTTGCGCCATTTGCGATTCGTCGCGTTTGCGCAGTTGCGATTCGCTGCGTTTGCTCCAGTTGCGAGTACGCTGCTTTGCGCCAGTGACGATTAGCTGCGTTGCGCCATGCGATTACGCTGCGTTTGCGCCATTGCGATTTACGCTGCTTCAGTTGGATGCTCCGCTTTGTACGCGTTAGCATACAGGCATTTGAGTCCACGGTTATGCAGCGTGTGCATCACAGTTACGCTATGCGGTATTTGCGTCCCATTAACGCTTCCCCTGTGATATGTCCTGTTTACGATGTATGTGGTGGCGTTGGCCATTGCGATTATTGCGGCGTTGCGCTAGTTATGCATAGCAAGCATGTTGAGTCACGGTTATGCCAGCGTGTTGCGTTCACTGTTACATTATTCGCAGTGTGACGGCTTACGCAGTAATTGCCTCCCATTTACGCACTCTGTGGTTTGCGTACAGTTACCTCACCGCTGCGTTTGCACATCAATCACCTTTGACGCTATGCAGCCTTTGTACACATTAACACTTACGCACATTGAGCTCATTTTGCTTACGCGCCGTTGCGTGGCATTCCTCTTAACTGCAATTACGTTCTCTCCGCGGCAATGTCACGGTTACACTGCACTGCAATTGCATTACCTATACACAATGTTGCATATGGTACTTCCTTACCCGCCGTTTGGGATCAAGGGATTGCGTTCGGCGGCATTTGTCAGCACACTTTGGCCCAACGGGCGCATGATTGTCTCACATTATATTTGCGTTTCATGCGTCGGGCACCCCTTCGTGGCGGATTTATTAACGACAGCAAGTTTGAGGATACGACCGAATATGCTGTTTATGTGAAATTTGCGCTAGTTTAAGCTAATTAATCACCTTATAAGAGACAACGAGTAGGCTTGTATCTTTCTAATGTAAACTGCACTGAACTTACGCACATTTAACACATGCATCCAATTTCGCATTTGTCTGTAGCATTTGATCAACGTTATGGTATTAGAATTCCTTGCACTTGTTCATACTGAGTTGAGATGTCTCCTGCTGTGCTTGTTGACACTAGGAGTGCATACGTTCTGAGGGACCATTGGTGAAAATATTCATTGAAAGTATGTGTAAAAGCTCAATGTACAATAGCAATAGATGAGAAGTGTGAGATCATGAAGCCTTAGGTATGCAGTCGAATAATTCTCTTTGTCTCCTCCGCGTATAAGAGATAGGGTAGCATAACACGCGCCCCAACTCCTGCCGCTCCGTTTGCAGACTTCCACCATAACAGTTAACTGGTCAGTAACTTGGGTTGGATAATGTGATCCGCACCGCAAGGGTAGAAAGAATTTCAGTGCCCCGTGAAACATTATGTCAGGGCCCTACAGAAGAGGGCCTCAATGCAGTCATATGAAACTATTCAGTTACAAAAATTGAGGGTTGGACAGATGGGGAGGGGAAAAAAGGGTCGCTCTGCTTGTCCAGTTATCCCGTTAGATGCTGACTATAACCGGAACAGCCAAAGGGCGAGGTTAGAGAGCCATGATCTTCCTTTAAATAAGTGATTGCCCTTTTAGGATGAAAAGTTAGAAGTAAAAAAAGAGTGAAAAAATGTGGAAGTCCCCTGGGATCTTTTATGCCATCTATATTATGTTATTAATTACATACTATATACTATCTGTCAAAAATTACACATATATTCCTAATAAAATGAAACATCCGACTCCCAGGCTACATAGAAAAACTGGCCCATAGTCGCCCATTTCCCGACTTATACGTAGGTATATTCAAAACGATTTGATTGGAATTTAATTTTAATGGTTTTTTATTATATTTGTGCAACTGTACATTTATCCTCACCAAATTTTGCCGAACCCTCACTGTGGTTTAGGGACGTATAGACGGGTTTCTCAGTCAAATCCTGCGCATCTTCAGAAACACCTTATTACCACCAATATAAGGAGCCATTCTGCCGGTCTGCTTGGCACTTAGATCCTGAGCTGTGATTGTTATGTTTGCACAGGTCATTACTATGAACCGTGAGCTTTATTGCGTTACTATGAGCAATGATTTAAGAATCTTGATACTGTGAGGATACATCAGAGTCATAAAAGAGGCAGTGAGAATCAGTCACATACACATAGACAGACAGTCATAGACAATTAGCCCAAGTCATGTTCAGAGAGCTAGACTGTGAGTAAGACGTAATACAGAGAGAGTCAGACATATACAGACGGGAGACGAGACATCCAGACAGACAGTCAATGAGCGACAGTGGGAGACAGAGAGACAGTTACAGACAGTATCAGATGTAGAGAGCACAGACAGTACAGAGAACGAGGGAGAGTCTAGAGACAGTAGCATGTACAGAAATGATTCGAGACAGTCACATACAGAGAGACAGTCCGAGAGACATTCAAAAAAGACATGTCAGAGAGGCAGTCCAGAGGCAGACAGAGAGAGTCTGAGACAGACCGCCAATTACCGACGGAATGACGTCAAAAACAAATGGTCAGAGGGTACAGTCATGGCCAAAGATACAGTTTAAGACACATGTACAATATACATATAAAATTTTGGTTACAACCCACTTATAGCTATAGCGGGTTATGTGCTATCCTGGGCACGACGGGTGCTGAGCTAGTATACTTACAATACACAAAAAAAACTTTAACCCCTCCCCAAATAAAAAAAAAAATAAAATAAAGTCCATATTAAGCCAACAAGTCAGTGTTGCATTCATTCAGCTATGGGTGGTATCAATGCGAGGAAAATGGTAATTATATATATTCTAATCTATACGCCTGGAATTTATAAACGATCACGTCCATTCGTTTTTTGATCTATAAGGACTGTGTATGTTGGCAGATCTAGATCAATAGTTTGAATTGCATTGTGTTTGGCTTATATAACAGATGATCATGGGTATTGTATGCTCTTTCACAGTTGGAACAGTAAACATGCCACAACAATTATTCAAGGCGCAGTCTTGAACCCAACGCTGTATAATTATGTAAAATGCTGACAGTAGATAGACCGAAGTGCGGCCGACCCTGTTATGAAGCAATCTAGCAGTATATATCTGTGCTTTTCGGTCAGAACAGCATAGACCTTACTGGAAATTCATTTCCCCCCAGTTCTGATGGCTTTTGCACAATCAATATCTCAAGTAGAAATAGGATGAGACTTTCTCTACGGATATTCAATCATAAAACATGAACAATAACTTTTCCTCATATAAGTAACCATACATACAACTATTAAATACTAGAGCTATTACCCTGTAATCATTCAGATTTGTAAAATAATAGAGTAAAGTTCGAATCTGAAGAGGTAAAGGAAATATTATCAATTATGTCACAGACAAGAGAAAACACATTCTTAAATACTGCATTTGGATCATAATTAATGATATTATCCCAATTAAGGGGCAAATACACAATTTTTCATAATGCCCTAGATAAGGAGTGAATATCTCATCCCCAGATCTGGAATGTATCTGACCACATTCATTGATGATACAAGTATAAGGTGACTGTTTCTAATTCATTGAATAAGAAGACTAGAAACAGGCCATGATGAGTACTCAAGTTACACTATAGAGGGCCAGTGCCTGACCTATAATTCTCCTTTCTGATTGAATCACTTATCCAACGCTTATTTCAAATTAAGGTAGCCTGCCAGGGCGGAAATTCCTCACCCTCCTCCTCTCTTCATATGAGACTGCCGGTACTACACAAAAGATAGAATATAATTAAGTCTGAGCATAGATACTTGCAAAACAATGATTATTTAATCAGAATAGACAGGGTGTGATTCGAATGGTAACCTTTTGCAGACATCTGGTGGATTATAGAAAGGAGCATTGGTACGGTAGTGAGTATGTGCTGAGCTGCATGTAACATAGCTGCCTGAACACTATCTTCTAAGTCCCAAAAATGGTGCAGGCCCAGCATTAATCCCTGTCATATTGTTGCTCCCGATTAGCAGGAGATGTGTGTACGCAATTAGAATGTGGCACGCAGCGGCAGATTCGTGCGGCACAAAATGTTGCTGGCCGTCGGCTGAATTCGACTGAGCGCGAGGTTTAAGATTAAAATTGTGTCGCAACCATACATATTACTTGCACCAGGGAAGAAGATGGTTGAACTCCGCAAGACCCTGGCAGGGAATAGTCAGATCAGACATCGGAACGCACAATCTCGGAATTCAGCGGCCCAGTCATGTGTCCGAACAAGCGACTTTAGGATCTCAAAAGGACTGGTATGACAATAGATGGTGCTCCCATATCCTTTTTTATATTTAAGTATTACAGAAAAGAACATTAAAAGCAAGTCTCGTATTAATGTAGCCTGACTATAATGAAGTTTGATACAATTATCCTTATTTCTATAAATAGAGAAGAAATTGGGAACAAAGATTTACCAACAGCCTAGAAGCGGATCTGAACATCTTGCTTTGTTTGTGTTTAAGCAAACTTTACAACACCTATTTTGCTATTAAATGAGAATGCAAATGAGATCTGTTTGGTTTATATAAATTATAGAGAGATGAGAGGAGATCCAATTGTTAATTTATTAGCTTACAAGGAAAATGTTAAAGCGTATTTTAAATCCATTATAGGAAGCAGTGAAAAACCACCATCAGTCCTTGAAGACAAAGGGTTTCCAATATATAAATAGTTTTATATGGCGGGGGGGCGGCTGTTTTGCGGGCGGAGTATAGTTTTAAATAGATTTATTTGGGATTAGATGCCTCACTATACCTTTTACTAACTTTTTCTGTACACTATATTTAAAACACAAATCTGGACACTGTTTTCCCTAATAAAAAATGTTGCTATATCGTACTAACGTACTAATAACTCTTTGTTGAGCAATCAATACACAGTTGGCTTTAGTTTTTCTTTAAATGAACTTCTTGTAATGAATTGTTGTTTTAGGGTGGGAGTGGAACTTTGACATCACCACTTTTTAAACACCATATTTTTTTACGACTTTTGTGGCGGGGGAGGTACTGTGGGAGGTTTCATTTTGCGAAAAGACCATGTAGATGTGAAAAGTTACACATTTTGGGGTTCATAAATGTTGATTGCAATTGATAAATTTTTTGATGTGAAAGGTCCTTAAGAAATGACCAGATGCGGCATTGTTTATTCTCTTATTTTTAGAAAGCTTTTGTTGATACGGATAAAGCTAGTATTGTCCGGGATTGGTATATATGCTTTTTTTTTAAATGCATCCAAACCAAAACAAACTTGGGACAAAGAACAGGATTCTGTCAGGGTGCATGGTAAGTTAAAACAGACAATTATATTGTAATGCAAATGCACAGAAAATGCAGACATAATTGCAATTCAGCTGTAATGGGCTTCTGCAACCTGTCTTTAGTGAAAATGAGGTCCCTTATGACAGGTCCCCTTTAACCCCTTAAGGACACAGCCATTTTACAGCTTAAGGCTCAGTCCCATTTTTTGGATTCTGACCTGCGTCTCTTTATATGGTTATAACTTTTGAACACTTTTACTTATCAAAGCGATTCTGAGAATGTTCTTTCCCCACATGTTGTACTTCATTTTAGTGGTAAATTTTGGCTGATAAGTTTTGCGTTTATTACAAAAAAGGAAAAAATTATGGGTTTTTAGAAAAAAGTTTCCATTCGAAATTCAAATCACTGCGTTTTCAGGAAGATCGATTTAAACCACCTAAATAACCTTTCCGAATACATTTCCCATTTGTCATTTACATTTTCATAATTTTGAATGTTTGGATAATTTATTTTTGACGTCACGCGGCCTACAATCGAATACGATTTTCCGTATTTTCATAATTGACTATTTGGGGATAAATACTGTTTGAAATTACAATTTACTATTTAGCATCAAAAACCCCTATATAACAACCCATTTTCAAATCTGCACCCCTCAAACTATCAAAACAGCATTTTCAAAGATTGTTTAACCCCTGAGTTTCTTATATTGATCAAAATGGCGGTGAAATTAGAATGGTCAAATTTTGTCGGTTACTACGTTCATTTAGCCCTAAAATTTACACATTCCAAAAGATAAAAAGAAAACCCACCATAAATTTTCCACATGTGGACATTCCTTTGTTATGGGGCACAGCGAGGCGCAGAAGGGAAGGAGGACCTGCCAGCTGCCAAGATTTTAGTTTTCTCGTTGCCACTTTGAAGGCTATAAAATTTCGTTTTCGTTATTTGGGCATGTCTCGGCATCTTTTTTGCGCCATGAGATGTCATTTTCCAGTTACCATTGGGGTGAGTATCAGTTGAAAATTAGGAACTTTTTTTGAGGTCATAGTAGAAAAGCATAATCTGTCTGGATTTTTTACTTTTTTTTTTTCCGTGTTCACCTGATAGCCTAATAATCCTGTGATCGTTTATTCTATGGTCGATATTGCGTTACGGGGATACCAGACATAATATTTTTTCTTATGTTTTACTAAATTTGCCAATAAATAAAACGCCCAATGTGGGGAAAAACTATCCTTTTTGCATCGCCGGTTTCCCACGTGGCTAACATTGTTACGTTTTTGGTCCTTCAGAGTGGTTGAGGGCTGGTTTTTTTGTGGGACATGTTGTCTTTGCAAACAGTATCATTCTGGGTTAGTACATATGTTTTGTTGATCTTTTTATTGCATTTTTAGTGGGATATAATGGTAAAAATTCATCATGTGGAGGGTTTTTTAAAGTTTTTTTTTTTTACGGCTTCATCATATCGGGTCAATTAGGTTATTTAGTTTATTCTCTGGATTGTTACTGGACGCGTGGATACACTATAATGTGGGTGTTGGTTTATGATTTGACTTTTTGAGCTGTTATCTGTCTCTTTATATGTTTTGGGGTTTGGGCATTCTAAGTGTTTATGAAAGTTATTTTTATTGAAAAATTTTTTTTTTACATTTTTACTTGATCCACCATGGGATAATGAACAAGCAATATTGATGCTTGTTCATGATAATCACTCTGCAATACTGGATGTATTGCAGGTTTAGCAGTGCACAGCCTATGCAGATGCACTAGGCGAACTTTGCCTTAAGATAACGTCAACAGAAAAACGCATCTTAAGGCACTGCCTTCAGGCTCTCTGGGGTCCCGTATCAGACACCAGAGGTGACATAGAGCGATGCCCCCCCCCCCCCGAAAACGGCGCGGGAGGACGATCGTAGGGTAAAGACCCCTGGAAGGCATGTTAAATGCCGCGGTCGCGTTGACCGCGGCATTTAACGGGTTAAACGCCCGCGATCGGGGCCCACTCCGACCACGGGTGTTAGCCGGGGATGTCAACGGTAGATTACCGGCATCGTCTCTGCGCAGTAGCTGTACTGCGCTGAGCGCCAATAGTGGGAAGCTGCACAGTACAGCTACGGCGCAGAGCGCTAAGGGGTTAAAGAAAATCTACCATCAAAATTAAGCATGATAAACTAGGGACAACACATAGAATCCATCACTGTGACACTGGTTATCTTATATTTGTTATTCATGGCTCCCATGCATCTAAATTCAAGTTTTACAATTGGTATGGCCTCAATGGGGGCCATACCAGAGCCCCTCCGGGCTGCAGCTTCACAGGCTATTACACTGTATGCCCCTTTCCCCCACTCCCTCAGCACATCCATCCTCCCTCTGCCTCATGTAATCTCACTACAGCAGAGGAAGTTTCATCACATAGTGACGGGGGGGGGGGGCGAGGGGGCCCTCTGGCTTATTCATTTAGCTTAATTTCAAAAGATGATTTTCAAATCCAAAGGGTTAATAGGTCTTGCAAAACTGGTCCCTCCCTATGTCAGGGGCTGGCAGGTGAGCTAGATCACCTCACTAGGAGGTCTCTCTAACATTCGAATGTAGCTCTAAGTCTCTGCCTGGTATTGTATTGTCCAATTATATGCTCTTTACATTCTGTAAGGAAGGAATAAGCAGGTTGGACAAACTGCTTGCTACCTCACAAGGGGAGGTTATAAAATCGCTTGTGGGTTGGGAGCACATGGTCTGTCTTAGTCAGAGGTCTTTCTCAAGAGTTCTTTCTCCAGTGGAAAGTTCCAGAGGTCAGAGAAGTCTCTCTTAGCCTAGGAAGCAGAGGTGTTTCAAGCAAGCCGTCTGACACCTTGGCCAGTCCAGAGACTAGGCCCAGAACAGAGGTTCACATCAGGACTCTGTGCTATCCCTACCAGAGCAGCCTGAAGCTATATACCAGGTTGCGTGCACTCCTCCCTGAGGACCAGAACTCCAACCAGCTACCTCCCTCCAGCTGAAGTTTTGTGGATGTTAAGGCCACTGCCGGTTCCAATAAAGAACTGTAGTTTATACTTCATCAACATGCCTTTGAGTGATCCCTGCATCCGGCTGTACACCATCATGGGCGACAGGGATCCTATCTATACACCAGGGTTGCCACAGGGAGAAACCCACTCTCAGCCTCTCCCTTTTTCTTGCTCACACCACCTGCTGTAGACCTGCCAGGCTGTTGACGAAGCCTTTGCTCCTGATATCAAGCGCTGCTCATTCCTTCCCTCTCCATAGGGAACAGCGCCACATGGCCGTTCTTATGGTCAAAGATAGAACAGGCTCTAACTTTTTTGTGGAGACAGTAGGGTAAGATGAGCACACAAACTTGCAGCCGGAAATACGTCCCCACAACGATTGTCTCAATGCAGCCTAAGCCCGTTTTTTTTGCCATGACTGGATTCTCTGATACAAGTAGATTATTTCAATGCAGTGTTGAAAAATACAGGTCAGGGAAATAGTACATACGCAACTTTCGGACAAAACATGTTGGTTTGCTGTATCCATACATGTGATGTTATATGTGGGTTTTAAAATGGAACCAATACATTAAGAAATGATTTTATGAATCCAGTGGACGTGATGGAGTATCATTTCCCTTTGTGTGGCCTCAGTGAATGGGGCCGGTTAATATTTGGTCAGAAACCTTGGGTAGTATAGCTGCTTCTTGCAGTTGATCCAGGACGGCTTTTATTGGAGTAGTCAAAGAGCAGGGTGGATGACTACCCGCACATAGCAGTCCAGGTTTTGCCAACAAATAAAACCAGGAAGCTCAGGTAAGCTGGGTGGAGTCTGGGTGGTTTTTGCAGTCTGGTAGTCTGCTATACTGGGTGCAGAGCCAGAGGTATTCTGTTTTGTTAAACTATTTTGGAAAGAAATAACACAGGTACCTGGACTGTTACTGAAGTTGCCATTTGAGTTGATCCCTCACACCCTTCTTTGATTAAAGAAAATTTGAAATTGTCAAAGAAATAATTTGAATCTGACAAAAATAAAAATATTATAAATTTCTATGAAAATGAACAAATGAAAGGCAGATGTTGGTTTTCCACAGAATTTTAAAATAAAATAAAACTCATGATATAAGCCTGGACAGAAATGATGTTACCCCTGAAAAATTGTGAGGGAAATTTTTAATCAATTGTGTCCACTATTTAGCATCAGAGTTGTCCACAATCTTGTAATCAGCCATACATATAAGGCTACAGCTATTCACTGTGCTGTTTGGTGACATGGTGAGTATCACACTCAACTTGGACCAGAGGAAGTGTAGGAAAGAGTTGTCTCAGCAGCTTAGAAAACAATCATATCACATTAAAGGTTATAAGACCATCTCCAAGAAGCTTGTTGTCCCTGTGACTACAGTTGGCAATTCCGAAATTTAAGATCTAGTAGAGCACGAAACAGGCTGTTGTGCATTGCTCCTACTTCACCTGATCGGCTGCTGTTTTTTGTAAATGACTTTGAAATACAGATTATGGACTTTTAAATGGTGAGTGCTGCAGTTTTCTTCATGCTCATGAGATGACTTCTGTTTCTATTGCCATACTTCTGAGCACCACAATACTAAAGGGATTTTACTATGAAAGAAAGTTAGCAAATTTAAATCCCCTACTGCTGTTTACACAATAAAGATCATTTTTAACCCTTTACTTTTCAATTTTAGTCAGTTTTATCACTCCCTAGACAGGTCAGTGAAAGAATCCAGAGTGTGGGTGAGGACTCTCTAAGCAGACACTTCATGATCCCTCTGTGCTATAAGATGCTGTATGCTGACAATGTGCTCAGATTAAGAGAGATGAGACAGATCAGAGATGATGAGATCCATGAGATGGATATAAAACAGAATGACACTCTAAGTTCTGCTCCCTCACCTTATCAATAAAACACACAGTCAGCTCTGCTATTAAAGACCTTATCTGTCCATAGCTTGTAGAGTAACAGTGAATTGGAGAATGTGTTATTTTGTTATCAAGTGTTATCTTGTCTTCGTGGGAATACCCCTTTTAGTTGGTGTGTCTGCCTCTAATCCAAGCTGTGAAGGTCTGACCAAGTGGTTTAAAGGGACAGTGCCCCTCTGGTGTCTTTGGTGTTTTATGCAAAAAAGGATATATACTATTATATGGAAGTGTACAATTAATTTTTCTAATAAGGTCATTTTCAACTTGAATGCACAAAAATAGCAGTAACCCAACCTTCCTCTCCTACCACTCCCCCTTCTCTTCCACCAGCAGGGAGCACAGTCAACTATTCGGGCTGCAGCTAAAATCTGAATAATAGTATGTCACATCAAATTCTTTATGGATTTTACCAAGGTTATAAAAGTTGTGTTTGGTCAAATAATAGGTAAATCAGTTTAATAGTGTGGCAAAGCCAACAGAAACTTAATGGAGTAAATGCTAACTTTTGCCTGCTAATAACTGGCATTTACTTCAAGAAAATAAATAAATAGAATCAATGGGGATAAAGATGTAAAAATATATATTTTCCTCTTCCGTTTTTTTCCGTCAATTTTCTAAGACCATGTAGCAATTGTACTACATTTGTGCAGTGTGAAGAGAATGAATGTAACTTACCTAAATTGTTACCTTTAGAATGTCCTATGATATTGGATTACAATGGTATTTTACTTCTGCAGGTATTTAGCCCTATACGCCTACAAGCCACAAAAGAATGATGAACTGGAACTGCGGAAAGGGGAGATGTACAGAGTCACCGAAAAATGTCAAGATGGTTGGTTTAAAGGCACATCCCTCCGCACTGGGGCATCAGGAGTTTTTCCTGGCAATTATGTAACTCCAGTTTCCAGGTGAATTCCTTCACAGTAGCCACATTATTATTATGTACTATACAATACTTGATTAAATTGGAAGTTTTATGTGTCATCATGGATGGTAACAGACTACAATCACATGTAGTCTGATCCTGCAGTCAATTCTGGTAACTTGGGATCGTTTGAATGCCAAGACTAGGCACCTAACCCAGATTAAGATAATATGAATGACATTTTTGGGGGAGTTTACATTTAGAGAAAGGTAGGACAATCTGTATTTTGGTAGGCATGATGGAATTGTCATAGTATCCAAGGGATTCTGTCATCTTCTCAATGTCCATCAACTAAAAACTTTATTGTGTGTATCAGGCAGCAAAGGTGCAGACAAATGTTATTACATTTTTTATCCCACCAGAATGCTAAAAGATGTTTCTTAATTCACTATGCAAATGTGGGAAACCCTGCACCCTTGTTTCTATGCTGCATAGAGCATAGTCCTGCCCAAGTAAAAAAAATGCCCCCCTATCCTCTTTCTCTCTTACTCGCTCCATTTCCCTACTACAAACATTTGAAATTTCACAAATGTGCTGTTTGAGCATATTCTGATGAATGCCCAATATGTTTTTTTGGCTTCATTTGTACTTCATATGTTCCAAAGTACAGACAGTCACCACGTGATGTACAAGATAGGTTCTGTAGGTTTTCTTAAGTTGAACTTGTATGTGGGAACAGGTATATTTTGTAAGTGTAACTCCCGTTAAAAATATCTTGGTACCTGAATTAGAACAATAAAAACCCTTTAACTGCATTATACAAAAAACTCTCCTTTCACATTTATTTTAAGCTATTTAAAGGAGTAATGGTAAAGAAAAGTAAAAGCCATACAATGCTTTTATTTCCACCCTCCTCAGCAGTATTAAAACTAAAATATCATATTTGTCAATTAATTTATGTTTGTAATTAGGAAAACAAGGGATGGTAAGGTTGCATAGATTATATATCATAAAGCTTTTACAAAGCCTCTTATTGACTATTTATGATACAAAACAGCCTATGCAGTCATGTGAGAAATATGTACCCTTAGTAAAGACTTTTTTAATTTTAAGGGTTTTTTTCGCCATCAAAGTGTTCAATGTGCAAAAGTATGGGTAACAACACGTACAGTAAGTGCAATATAAGACAATATATTCAGCAGAGTAAACGGCCATCTCAAGCACATCAAAGCAATGATTTGATAGTAGGAATGACTTTTGCCATTCAACTTCTAAAAATATTTGCCGAAGTCCGCTTCCCAGATCTGCACAAACGGCAGAGCTAAAAGATCCGATGAAGACATTGGGGCAGATTTACACCCCCCAATTTCCGTTGTGTGCATGCCAGCGCCGATGTGTGCCAAAAACCCGCTGCAATTCAGGGAAAATTGGCGCAAAACAGTAATATTCGGGTACCCCGATAGAAAAACGTGATTCGGGCCCTTAGTAAATGACCCCCATTGTGTTTCATAGTAGCTGTGGTTAATGTGGTCGTAGTAGCATGTACTAGCATAGTAGCATAGCAAGAAGCAAGGTCGAAGAGACCAAACTCAAGAGGTAAGTATCGGAGTCTGTGGTAGGAAAATGAAGCTGCTACCTACCCTCAAAAGAGTCAAGGAAGCATTGCAGCTGGAGGTATGCAAATCAAGGAAACCTGTCAGTGTCATCTGGGACGTTGGCCAAACTGTTGTGGGAGTGCTTTTGCCAAATCAAGAGTGACTCCCGAAGCCAGGGGAAAAGCCGGATTATCAAATAGAGATGTGAGAGGATCTGTTCTAGTTGAGAATATGTTCCGAGACAGCTGTTAATCCCAAAGAGACATAAACTGGCGTGTAATGTATGGACAGTGAAGCTGAGGGGTGATCCAAGAAAGCGACCTGAGAGAGGCCTGTGAAATGCTTTCTTCCAAACAAACCCATTCCTTAGAAGAGGCACACTTAAACCAATCCACCAATCTAGAAAGGACAGCCTCCCAGTGATACCTGCAAAAGTCAGGGAGGCCTGTAAGATTTAGGAAGGTAAAGCGTAGAGAGTTTAATATGTGGTTTGGAAGACCACATATGAATTTGCTAATAGCCTTCTAAAGTTGTTTAAAAAAGGAAGGTAGTGGAACAGGAGCAGCAGAAAAAACAAACAAGAATTGCGGAAGGATGTCTATTTTAATAGCGTTTACCCCACCGAACCAAAAGAGTTGATGAGCGCCATAGTCAGACAAGATCTGTAGAGTTTAATGTAAAATGGGAGGGTAATTTAGTACATATGCTCCAAAAGGTCCTTTGGAACACATATGCCCAAATATTTAATATAACGAGACACTTAAAGAGGACCTTTCACCACCTCACCCGAGTGAAGATTATAATACCATCCTGTAGGGGCGGCTACACAGATTCAGGGCACTTGGAATTTTCCTTCTAGCCCCCACGGTTGCGGAAATATCATTCCGAGGTTCTGACCATTGTAATCTGTGTTTGGTCAGAGAGGAGGAGCTGGAGCTGGGGGCGTGTGTTATGCTAATCTTCTCTCATACTGTCAATCAGTGGCAGGCAAAGTCAGAGAAACAATTATGAATATTGATTTTTCTATGTTCATCTAATGGTTGTGTTCACACACATTCCGCTAATATACCGTTGACATTATGTTTGCGATGTTTCGGCAGTTTTGCTTGTGGTTGCCATTACGCAGCGTTTGCGCCAGTAACGATTACGCAGCATTTGCGCCAGTTACGATTATGAGGCGTTTGCGCCAGTTGTGATTACGCAGCGTTTGCGCCAGTCGTGATTATGCAGCGTTTGCGCCAGTTGCGATTACGCAGCGTTTGTGCCAGTTGCAATTACGCAGCGTTTGCGCCAGTTGCGATTACGCTGCATTTGCGCCAGTTGTGATTATGCTGCATTTGCGCCAGTTGCGATTATGCTGCATTTGCGCCAGTTGCGATTATGCTGCATTTGCGCCAGTTGCGATTACGCTGCATTTGCGCCAGTTGCGATTACACTGTGTTTGCGCCAGTTGCGATTACGCTGTGTTTGTGCCAGTTGCGATTATGCACGTTTGCGCCAGTTACGATTACGCTGTGTTTGCGCCACGGTTACGCTTACACGGCATTTGAGTCACGGTTATGCAGCGTGTGCATCACGTTTACGCTTATTCCACATTTGTAACAGGGTTACGCTTATGCGGTATTTGCGTCCCATTTACGCTTACTCTGTGTTTACGATTATGTGGCGCTTGCGCCAGTTGCGATTATGCGTCGTTTGTGCCAGTTGCGATTATGTGGCGTTTGCGCTAGTTGCGATTATGCGGCGTTTGCACCAGTTACGATTACGCAGCGTTTGCGTCAGTTATGCTTACACGGCATTTGAGTCACGGTTATGCAGCGTGTGCGTCACGGTTACACTTAT